>JAHWFP010206155.1:681-75641 GCA_023313725.1 Lithobius niger | reverse complement strand
TAGTCTTTCTTGTAGTCATCCATTTTGTAATCATCTTTCTTGTATTCTTCTTTTTTGTGATAATCTTTTTTATAGTTATCCATTTTGTAGTCATCCTTTTTGTATTCATCTTTCTTGTAATAGTCTTTTTTGTAATGATCATCTTTCTTATAATGATCTTTTTTGTAATGATCATCTTTCTTGTAATCATCCATTTTGTAGGCATCCTTTTTGTATTCATCTTTCTTATAGTGGTCTTTTTTATGATAATCATCTTTCTTGTATTCATCTTTTTTGTAATAATCTTTTTTATATTCTTCTTTTTTGTAGTCATCCTTTTTGTAGTCATGTTGTTTGTATTCTTCTTTCTTGTAGTCATCTTGCTTATATTCATCCTTTTTGTAATAGTCTTTCTTGTAATCATCCTTTTTGTATTCATCTTTCTTGTAGTGATCTTTTTTATAGTATTCATCTTTTTTGTATTCATCTTTTTTGTAATAATCTTTCTTGTAGTCATCCTGTTTGTAATAATCTTTTTTGTATTCTTCTTTCTTGTAATCATCCTGCTTGTAGTAATCCTTTTTATAGTCGTCTTTTTTATAATCGTCCTTCTTGTATTCATCTTTTTTATATTCATCTTTCTTATAATCGTCTTGTTTGTAGTCTTGCTTATAGTCATCTTTTTTGTAGCCATCTTGCTTATAGCCTTCCATTTTATATTCATCTTGTTTGTATTGGTCTTGCTTATAGTCGTCCTGTTTATAATAGTCTTGCTTGTATTCATCTTTTTTGTAGCTGTCTGGCTTATAGTAATCTTTCTTGTACTCATCTTTCTTGTAGTCTTCCTGTTTGTAGTAACTCTGTTTGTAGTCATCCATCTTGTAATCATGTTTATATTCATGTTTCTTGTAGTCATCTGTGTACATGTGTCCTTTATACTCATCAGTTAGGTATTCAGGCTTTTTATAGGTTTGCGGAGGAATGTATTCCTTTTTGCCATACCCTGGCTCGTGATACATCTCTACATGAACTTCATACATTGGTTTGCCATACACGGGTTTGCCATAAGCATCTAGAATAGGTTTGTATCCTCCTTCTTTGTAATACCCAGTTTCCTGTGGCTTGTATTCAGGATATGAAACGGATTTGTATTCAGGATGCATTTCCTCGGATGGGTAGTAACCTTGATGATAGTGGTCTGTACCAGCTTGTAACGATTCAGGATGGTGAAACAAGCCATTTTCTACAGGCAAGTGGGAATGACCCTGATGACCGGGATAACTAGTATCTACTTCAGGTCTGTGGTAAGATTCTGCAAAAACAGGCCTGTAATCAGTGTGGGGTGATGTGAAAGAGTCATGGTAATGGCGTGCATGAGAGAAGCCGTAACTAGGAACTACACGCCTTTCATGTGGTAAACTAGGTTCAGTTTTACCAGCTCGGTAATCACCTTTGTGGTAAGCGTAAGACACTCCATGACCACCTCCAGCTGCGTATTCACCATATTCGAATGGGTTGAACTGTCTAGGTGCATAGGCATCATAACCAGTGTAACGGGGAATGTTTCGCCAATTGTATTCACTGTAAAGTGGAAGGTTCCGCTTCTCCACTTTTCGCTGCCCATCAGTTGATGGTGCTGACTCTGTGAAGTTGACAGAACTTGAAGTCCTTGCTTGTGGTAATGCTGTGATGGCACCAGCTTCCTGAATCCGTGGTTTAGTTCCAGTTACTGGGAATGGCACTGAGTCGATTTCATGAATCTGAAAGCAAAAATGAGGTGTGAAATGACATAGTCAGATTTGCAAGCATTCGGTAAAATCACAATTCTCCCCAAATAACAAAGAAATCATAAATTCCAACAAGGATGAAACGAATAATGTGAATGAAGAGGGGATGTTAAAGAGGAAGTTGAATACCAAAAAAAAGGGTACGTCCTGGAATTTTTTTTACGGGAATTGATATTGAAATAATTTTGGTAAGAAGAAGTATTTTGGTGTCTCCTGGAACTCCAAGAGTGGCAACCGTTGTTGACTTTGACTTGCAACAAAAGATTTTTTCTCCGAACAAACCTATTTTAAAAGTGAAATCCTGAAACGTTCCCTTCGTTTAAAAAAAAATTGTATGAATAGACCATTCTCCAGTTCAACAAACAGCTTTAAAGAGGTTAACTCAAACGCATATTGCGAAACGTAAAAACCATTTTTATTCATCAACGTGAAAGATATTTAATTTTACGTGTTATTGTTATTAGATTTTACCTAGCAACTTGATTTACCTGGATTGTATTAGAGTGTACTGGATCACAGCTGATATTATGCATCAAAGAAGACGGAAATCTGTTGTTAAATTAAACATCCCTTTCCCCCACCTCCCATAACACGCTATCGATTAATACCGCTGTTAGGGTGCAGTCTAAACGACCAAGATAATATCGAATAAGATAATCTGTGTCCCAACACCGACGTCTAAAGCCTCAGGCCACTTGTCAATGGCCAGCAAACGTTGGTGGGTAGTGGATCTGCCAACTAAAAAACCGAATTGGTCTTTTTTAATAATGTGATGCATGTTGATGAAGTCCATCATTACATTACGAGCGACGGTTTAGAAAATTTGACATGGGATAACAGTAAGGAAAATTGGACGATAGTTTTGTGACTCGGCCGCATTGCCCTTCTTAAAAACTGGAACAACAGTAGCAGTATACCACACAGAAGGCAAGACGTCAATATTGAAGGACAGGGAATTTTTTTTCCAAGGCTGGCGCATCCTGGTCACCGATTTGGCAATAGAAATAAGCAGAAAAGCCGTCATGGCCTACTTAATGGCTAGGTTTAAGGAGGCTAATGACATATTTAAAATCGGCAATATTAAAGATTGTCTCGGAACAACAGGTCAATTATGATAGGCATGTCTCAAATGGGTGGTGCAAGTCCGTCATCGATAATTCCGTGTTTAGAAAATTTTTAATTAAAACTTTCAGCTTTAGCAATGTTCAAGTTTTTATTTAATGTCCTAGTATTACTCAGTTTGGCGAATGATGGTGTGTTACTCAGTTCGATGTGTTGATATCACGCCTTTGAAGGACCGAACCATTCGGAACTTGGCAGTCCCTTTTACCAATTTTGGTTTTTGATATATCACTTCTGTTTTTTTTTAATTGTGTACTCAATTCAACTAGCCTGCATATGTGTAATAGTGCCACATCACTCATTTTTCCTATATTTTAATTTCATATCACTACTTTGAGAAGCCAAACCATTCTCACCTAGATGGCCTCTTTGCAAGTTTTTGGCTCTATTTTAACATTTTATTTGTTTTCGTGAATTGGACGTGTACACAATTTCTTTGGCAACGTTGTTTAGATTTGTGACGACACACTGGTGTGTGCCTAGATACGCCCGTCAGTGTACACATTGTCATTGTCCGAACTTTGGCCGTCCAATCAGAGACGATAATGACAATACTAACAATGGTTATAACAACACTTTTGTACTTACACGCCCTCCCACGCTATTCTCGTTACACCCCCAGGCTGTAAACCAGAAAAGGTATTCCAGTCGTCCAGTTTCATAGCTGCAAGCCTTCCCGTTTTGTCGGTATCGGTCAATAATCATCTTATGGGAATTGACATGGGGATGAGCAGAATAGCTAACTAGTATAGCTAGTAACACATTTACAACGTTATTGAGGGTCAGATTTTGCATTGAAAGTCGTATAGCTGACATTCCTACACTATTAATTTTTGTCAGGTGGGTCATTGCTTTCCATTTTACCACAAGTTAAGCTTCTCTACCATATTACTATTTTTCCCCATGTACCAACTATGTGCTTCAGGATATTAAGACACTTACGCTATGGCGTCTACGTTCTTGACAATTGAATTGATGTGATGTTTGTTCCCTAACTTGGCGCGACACACTAGCGTGTGTCTAGATATAGAAGACGTAATATTGCGTTTGTTACAGATTTTTACAGGGCATCGACAATACCCTTCACATTACCAGCCACTCGGCCTTTTTCTTTGCTACTGTGCCAAGTATGAACCTGCTCGTCCTCTTTCATTGTTACCGTCTCCTCATTGTTTAGTTACTGTAATTAGTAAAGGCTAGGTTTGACTTCGGTCTCCCATTTTCGCCGCAATTTCGATGATTAATTTCTCCGCCAATATTTTCAACATTTTCTACTGAAATTTGGATGTGAGCTTTTACGGACTTGGCCAACACGAGTACCAAATTTTATTAATTTCCGATTTGTCATATTGGATATCTAGATTTGAGCTGGAATCGTGAGTTTAATTTTTGTTTTATATGATGATGATGATCTTTGTGGGAAACGTTTGTACAGTTCACTCTACAGACTAACTACTTCCGGAGAAGTGCCCTTTATAGAAACAGAAATTTCGATTGGTCGTCTCGTTCCGGAGTTATGGGAGCCTGAACGATCAGTTTTATTGTCTTACATTGTGTTAAACATTGTTTTTATGCAACAATGCCAATCAGCAAACGCCAGACGGAAAGCGTCAGTAAATGCTAACAATGCTGGTGAGACAACAATTTACCCGCGCGTGGAGAGGAAGCATTATCTAGAGACACGCTAGTGCGTCACGCCAAGTTAGGTAACAATCATCACAACAAACATCACATAAATTCAATTGTCGAGGTTGTAAACCATAGTAGCGCGGCGCCATAGCGTCAGTGTCTTAAAGCTTGAAGCATAGTTGGAAACATTTCAGGCACTTGAGGAAAAATAATAATGCGGTACAAAAGCTTAAATTGTGTTAAAATCAAGAGCAATGACCCATCTGACAAAAATTAACTCGTGTAGGAATGCCAGCTAAGCTGCTTTCATGGCAAAATCTGACCCTCAATAACCAGTTTTGGTTTTTGATATGATCCTTATTACGAATCGATTTATATGATTTCACGTCATTCTCCCGTGTTAAAGTTAGTGTCCGTTGTCCATTTGGCTTGCCGCCCTACATTACAAATACGGACAAAGCCGCTGTTAGATAGCTGCGTACAAACCAACTTCCAAAAGAAAGACTTGCACTGAATGAGCGAGCGAAGCGAGTGAAATTCAGTGTATTTGCAACGAGTGCAGACAACTAGATTGGTATGTCAAATTATCACGAATTAGAAAACAAAAACGAGCTCGTTTGATGTTTAATGTAAGGTTTAACTGCCCGAAGTCAAAACAGCAAAGTAACACAAATAAACCTTCGTGTAAGGTTTCACATACCGCAGTGTTTCTGTACTGTTTAGTCCACGTGAAACCTTACTGCTGTATTCAACCATTAGACACGTAAATAAAATCAAAACCATATCACAACTTTTAAAATTTTGTAATAATAATATAGTGCATATTGCATAATATAGGCTACACACTCGCCTACTTTCGGGGATACATTTTTCATCATTATTTTAGTATGGTCGTCCCCTTTATGGTCATCCTATTGCCACATACACCAGTTTTTAAGATTTCATATTCAAGACTTCAGGTCTGGTATATCATTTTTATTATCAACGATATTTCGAGGATTTCAAGGAGTCGCACGAACCCTAAATTAATTAATCTGTAGGTCTGTACTAAGCACACTAAAAGTACGGTTTTTACGATTTTTCAGCGAGAGTAGAATGAACCAATCAGACATATCGTGTTCTAAAGTAAAAACTATAAAAACCTGAGAATACAGCAGTAAGGTTTCACGTGGACTAAACAGTACAGGAACACTGCGGTATGTGAAACCTTACACGAAGGTTTATTTGTGTTACTTTGCTGTTTTGACTTCGGATCAGTTAAACCTTACCTTAAACATCAACCGAGCTCGGTTTTGTTTTCTAATTTGAGATGTTTTCCTTGACTTTTTCCTCTTTGTTGAGTTAATTTGAGCTTTTTTCATTGCCTGTCTTAATTATTGGTTTGCTGTGTCCGCATCTCATTGCAATGCAAACAGGTTTGACCTCATCTTCCCACGTTAAAGCCGAAATTTTGATGCTTAATATCTCAGCTGTCTGTTAATATTTGTCGACTAAATTTGGTATGTAAGCTTTGTTGGACTTGGTCAACATGGTATCAAACTTCGTTAAACTCCGCTGAAGGAAATTGGAGACCAGGACCTGAGCTGAAACCATGAATTTGTTTTGGTTTATTCTTGTTAGCCCGACACGTTTCTACCACGCGCTCTCTACATATCAAACTATTTGTTGTATAAAGATGATTCTTAGCTCATTTTACAGCTATTGCTCTGTAGATGTGCCTTTCCATAATACCTTTTCTTATTGGTCAAGTGGTTCTGGGGTTAGGGAGATTTAAACGGCCAGACTGATTGTTTAACATTGTTTTAAACAATGGCATTATGCAACAATGCCAATCATCAAACGCCATTAGGGAATTCCATTGAAAGGCAAGGTTTCATGAACGTATACTAAAAGGCGACACCATACCAAAGTACATCAAATTAGCACGAAACAGCAAGCAAAAGAACAAACTCGTTTGATGCTTACGGTAAGGTTTGACTGATCCGAATTCAAAAAAGCAAAGGAACACAAATACACGTTTCTGTAAGGTCCAAATTATTTTGTGGCAGTGGGGAGGATAAACAATATGGTTTTTTCCTAAGAGACAAAAAGGTAACCAAGGGAACTCGTAAGTTTTTCGAAAATTAAATTGCGTTTTCATTGATGCCTTCCAGTGCCTTGTATACCAAGAGACTATATTGTTTTTTCTGTAAGGTTTCAGATAGTGCAGTGTTTATGTACTGTTTAGTCTACACGAAACCTTACTGCTGTAGTCAAAAATTTTTATCACTTTTACTTTTTCACACGATAGATCAGCTAATGATTCATACATTCTACATGGATGACGACAACACTGGTAAATATTTATAAACTAAAAGTCTTAGTGTGTGTAGCACAGCTCTACAGGTAATTCAGGGTTCGTGTGAACCCTTGAAAACCTCAAAATGTACTGGAAAGTAATAATGAATCCCATGCCTGGAAAAGTACTTGAAAATCTTGAAAAATTATATACATATCATCAGTAGGATGATAAACGGAAAGTAGACGAAAGAACACTGAAAAATTTCGCCAAGGAAGTAATCGAATATGTAGCCTATTTCTTTATTCTCCTTTGTTTGGGCATGCAAAGCTTTGAAATTTGGGCTCTGGCTTTAAAAGACAGCAGAGAAATTAAGTATCAAGATTTCGGCTCTAACTTGGGAAGTTGAGATCAAACCTTACAGTAAAAACTACCGCCTTTACTAATATATTTGAGGATTACCACTCATTTCCACGATTACACGACTGTGGCAGCAATCCGGTGCGACGCCCTAGACGGGTGCATAGTTCGCCTTACCATTCCTACGAATATTCATATGAAAAACTTAAGCCATTATTACCATACAAATTAAGTTGTTGTCATATGGATTGTCAACAATCTCAGAGTTTTGAAAAATTTAATTAAAAAATACCTCGTTGTTATGATCCATTTGTTAGAGTGGTGGTAAACAATTCCAAAGCAGGTTCTGTAATTAAGTGATTAGGGAAAAGGGGAACTCTAGCGAGGGTCATTCCGAGGCAGTGATTTGTATTCGTCCATAGCGGTTCGCCTTGTAACTAATGTCTGGCGTTCCAGGAACGGTAAAATATCTCTTTCGTCCCGTATGCAGACGGCAGGGGATGACAAATGTAAACATGGATCCTGAAGAACCACACAACCTGTTAACTTCCTTCTTCTTGCATTGCTCGCTCTAGTCTACAAGTTTCCTATGACGAACAACGTAGCAATGGGTTGGGGTCCGTTATCATTCAGGTAAAAACGATGCGAGCTTCGATTTCACCAAGGTTTATTTGAACATGCTTTGTACATCAACAAACAATGTCGTCAGTTGATTCATTACTACCGGCATTCCATGAATTTCAAGATTATTTCTTCCTCCGTATTAGTCAAGCCCATTCACATCCTGTGTTGTCTGTGTTACTTGAGTGGTTAAATGGATAAAGAGGAATCTCATCCGCCACCCAAATCACCTCCATAAAGCGATTCAGCTTTGAATCGCGCGATGGGAGAAAAGACCACGAACGGGTGATTACAAGACCCACAAAACAGACAAGGACGCTATGCGAATCACTCTGAAGCGCTTTCAAGTGGCCATGTAAGGGCGCATTCATGGAGAAAAGACAATGCCTAAGCAGACACCGATAGTTTACGCGGTGTAAAAAAGAAAAGCAAGAGGATCGCCAAGCCGCGTTTTAGCTGTTGTATTCGCGGCCCACAAGCTCCAAATCATGCTAATGTTTATGGCTGTTTCGAGCGGAAGCTTAGAGAGAAATGCGATGCTCACTCGACAATACACGACATTCTGGGAATCAGACAATGTGGTGTAAGCCCCACAATATTAAGGAAAATTGGAAATTAAGCCAACAGCGAAAATCATACACAAGAAATAACGTAGTTCAGTAAGCACCTTTATGCACTTACGTTTCGTCGGCTAGCCAGTTGAGGATGTGGCCATAGCGACTAAGGCGCTATGCAAGTGATCTGGGGGCGAACTGGGTAGCTGGTTCGAATCCGGGTCATGCCACTCCGACGAAACGTAAGTGCATAAAGGTGGCTTACTGAACTACGTTATTTCTTGTGTATGATTTTCGCTGTTGGCTTAATTTCCAATTTTCCTTAGCGATTTCCAGCGATTTATGTCTATTTATTATATAAAGCCCTACAATATAACAGCACGATAAACTTCGCGGTCAGTTCTTTAGAACAAACACGTACCACTTATTAAATTACGTGCAGGCTTTTGAATCAAGGAAAGCAGCAAAGTGGCCAATCGTATGTGGTAGTACGTGGTCAGCCATTTTCCTAGACCCAGAACGCAACTCGACAGGCCCGGCTCCCATGCCCCATGACATGGTGGGCGGTTTTTTCCCTAATTCCAACAGATTGGGGGGGGGGGGGGGGGCGCACCGAACGAACGATGCGCTTCTGCCTTCCCACGTGAGCTTTTAATCACTACGTTTACATGGCCACACGAAAGCGCATTTTAACAATGCACTTTGAAATGCGTTTCAAAAAACGGCACCTGTTTACAAGACGCAAGACAGTGATTAGGGTCACTCTGCTAAAGAACACGATTCAAATAGTGGCGAATAGTGAGCAAACCCCATGGCACTATACCCTATATATGTAGTAAGCTTAAACCCAAATAACCAAATGTATGCAAGTTTTAGTGGTCTTCCTAGTCGTGTACGCTAATTTTACAGTTGTTTTTTTTTTACCTAAGTTTCGAATCGCATCAGCACAAATTACGTGGGCGCTGTAACTGTGTCCGCCATCTTTTCCAGGCGTTCTCCGGTATCTCCATGCGATTGCGAGTGTTTCATGAATACAGACGATGCGGTTCAGACTCCCGATCCACCTCTGTAAAGCGCTTCGGTTTCTGTATCACTAGATGGAGAAAGCGCCACGAACGGGAGTTTACAAAACTCATGGAAGCAACACGTACGGGATGCGCATCCCGCTGAAGTGCTTCGAAGTGATCACGTAAACAAACAAGCATGGCGGAGAAGCAGCAAAATCTTTTCAAATGCCTCGCCACAACACATCCTCTGTAGGCCGAAACCATGCCTACAACTAGTGAATATTGACTGTTTTCGCTGTGAGGTGGCAGAGAAAAAACAATATTGACAATATTTTGAAAATTAAGACGTTTTCTAGCTTCTAGCTGCGAGAATGCAAAGTGAGGTCATTGTATAATTACGTCCTAAGAATGGATTGTGAGATCGTTACGTAAGCGCCTTTACTCATTATACAAGTGTCACCTGGAACCATCGACTGCTGGGCCGTGAGAGCGAAATGATCAGATTTAGAGAAATTAAATGGTATGCAAAATTGCATGGTTAACCCCCCAGCAAGTGGTACATTCCTAGCTCTGACTCCGTCTATTGTGGCTTGCATCTTCTATACCCTACTTGCAACTGTTTCGTAGTTGCAATCTTTTACAAATTCGCAAAGTTTTATAGGAAACTTTAGACAGCAAATGTGGAAATGTTATTTACAGACGTATGTCAGGTACTATGTAATTCGACTAACCTCTGATGTTCCTGCGGTAGCCAAATCATCTTTTACGTCCTTCCCATGGCTCCTTGCTGCCATTATGAGCAACACTAAATACAGGAACTCCTGGAAAAAGAAGGAAAAGAATGTATTAAGGTTAATTTATATGGTAAATTAGCATCGATCTTGATACGGGCAAGTTATCAGTGCATTGGAGGCTCACTGATTATTGCCACTCCCTCTTCAACCCTTAAAAAATATGCCTCTACGAAAAAAAAAACGGATGAAAATCACCCACACCCTACCCCCGCCGTAGGAATTCCTCTCAATCAGGAATCTTTGTCTAGTAACTATATGAATTTCATTTTACTGTTATTTTCGTTTTATTACACACCCTCCTTTCACGGGTTATTTCATTGATTTATTAGTTATTCACTTTTCTCAGGTCTAATGGTGGATGTAAATTTTGTGGCAGTTAACCACATGTCCTCACTTCAATTTACGTTCAAAATTTTAAGTTTAAGAATAAACGTTTTTAGTTTAGTTTTTTTTTTCCCGAATTGTTGTTTTTCATTTCGGTTTAATTAAAGAAATACAATAAGTGTCAACTGAATTAAATGTAACAAACAGGAAATTCGGCAGTATTTTTTACTTAATTTTTTATTTTACAATTAACCGAAAACAAAGAGCTAATCAATTATTCCATCATTTAATACGCCAGGGTGAAATAATAGTGCAAATTGCTACAATAAATAGGGCTAATTAAGGAATTAAACCGAATAAATGTATCGACCCACTGGAGCTTTCTTATCTCGTTGGGGCCACACACAAATAACGTCACGCAAATTTTACCATCTTTTTACTCCAAGTTGCCACGACTTGTGCAACCCCCCCCCCCCCACACGATGAACTGGTGACTTTTTTAAAACTCTTTGTCTCTTTTGGTGTATGACGTCACAAATTTAATGATCCCCTCCTCCACATCCCTCTTGTTCGAAACTGTCTCGTGATGCATCCCCCCCCCCCTCCTTCTCTTGCGTGACATCCATTTATGCACGGCCTCAAAGGAAATTTAATTTTGTGAATTTTTTTTTATGGTGGGTGGAAGGTGTTCCGGCGAGGTTTTAGCGCGGGTGTTTTGTTTTTCCGGGATAGCCTACTAGTTTAGTTACTAAATTATAAAATAATTATAATTTCCTATATTACACGTATATGTTGTAGTAATAAGGCATAATGGCGCAAGGTAGCCACATGGTTAGAAAAACTGTTTCTTTCATAAGTCGTCCCTGGTTCCAGCCGAACCTCAAGCACCCTTGGTTATTCCGGGCAGAGAAGGACCCTGTGATGCCTCTACTCATGTCGATTGAGGCACGACATGTAAAAGATCGTAGGAATTTCGACTGGCCTTGCCTAGAAAATTGTCCCGCTTACATTTTTGGTACCATGGCTTCGGCTGGTAGCGTAACAAGCTTCCAAAGTAATAAAACATTTCAGATATTTTAAGCCCTTTTCAGAAGGAAAGCACCAATTGAAATGGTTGGCTTCAATGCTTTGTGTAACCTAACGACAAAAATTTTGTTGCTGTGGCAACACACCTCTGGCCATACAGGTAATTTTGGTTTTAACCTATGCTTGTTCCGCGAAATATTGTTAATATTTGCTACCTGCGGTAAACATCAACTAACAGTCAGACTCGTTGCCGTTTTGACTGTTTGTTTTGTTGTTAATATAAACTTACAGGATTATCTTAACTGATAAACGTGTAACACCATGTAATGCTTACTTAACTGCTGTAATACAGTATTTCACAGAGCTTCGAATTGCAACTCTAAGAACTCATTTGTTAGCAACGAAAGAAGGACTGCTGCTACAGGAGTTTTTCTCTCCTTTCAGTTCAACTGCATTTTAATTTAAATTTATTAACTCTGTGAGGTGATTTTAGGAAGCGAAACTAATATTGGACGTGCCCGGAAAGCGTAGGAGCTGGAGGTGAGTGTCGCACATTACCCGATCAAAGAACTGGAGGCTGTCACACAAACAAGCTGAACCGCAAGCTGTGTTGTGATCACTGATTATTTTTAACTCCTGCAGAAAATACTTCAATAGTTAAATCGTCTAGGAGATTCAAACTATTATAATCGCACATGAAGATGATAAATGATTGTTTCAAACTGAGGTCTATTTAGACAGGAAGTTCTCTGCTAATAAATACCACGACGGTTGGAAAAAAAATTGGATAACTTTCCATCGGCGTGGTGTATTTAATATGGGACTCTCCATGAAGAATTTCACGATAACGCAGTCTATGGTCGGCATAATTACTGCCTATCAGAGAGATTCAGATTGTAATTTGACATCTAAGTTCACGAATCTGAACGGAAATACTTCCAGTATTTACAGTATTTCCCCTTCATGTCTTAAAATGACTTTAGAAAGGTGAATTATAGGTCTTATTATTACAAGTCATATGAAGTATCGAGAAAGATTCACGTGCACTTTTGTTTGGAGGATGTATTCCTTCAAAACGATTCTTATCTTGAAGAAGAGCAACACTTAAAGTGAAAGTAGAAAATCAATGACGAAATATTTTAAGAAAAAAAAAAACAAGTGGCTAGTCGCAACCGGTTTTCTGTTCACTTCCGACATTTTCTCAACAAAAATGTTGAGGTGCTCACGTCAATCACGAACTTCAACAGCGATAACTGATATATAATCTAAACGAAGTAACATCACAACTTCCGGTTAAATATGTGTTAGCTTTTGGGTCAAGTTTTATTTTAGATTTTACGCGTAATTAACTGCTTTTAGGTCTAATTTTTACGTGCCGTTTTAATTTCGTTAGCAACAGCTAATGAGAAATTGGGTTCGAGAGCAGGCTTATTCATTCATGCAATGCGGTGTCGAGAAATTTTTCAACTGAAGCTAGTGTGTGTTGCTAACGAAATCCTTTTGTTTATTTACGGTTGCGTGTCTTTCTGTAGTAGTTAAATGCGACGATCAAATTGTGTTATTTCATTGAGTTACGCTCGAAAGCCTATTAGCTGTAAGGAAACAACGATGTTTTATTTTGCCGTGTTTTTTTCATGTCCACTTGACAACAACTGAAAAGACGATGGACGGATAAAGTCGTTGCTAAAGTCTTCCCAGCCGTTTCGACTGTACAGAAGACTAAAAAAAAATTATGTTCGCTTCCCTAAACTTAAACGCGGCAGTCCCTTATGAAATAACAACGATAAAAAGTAGAGCGATATGATGTATCGTGTATTGTAACCAAATTAAGAAAAATAAACAGTCTTTGTCGAAGAAGGAAAGGTACACAACAAAAATATTACAATTATATGAGTGGTTGATAACACTTCTTTATTGCATTTATTATTGTTTTTTGTTTTTTTGGTGTAATGTGCTATGGCTTTGTAGAATGGTAGAATGGATTTAATGCCTTCATGACCACTGAATCCCCTTTCCCTGAAATGCTTCATCAAACCCAAGGGAAAATGAACACGCTTATGAGCTTGAGGTCCCGGGTTCAACTCCTCCTGGTCCATCTCACCCTAGCGCATCCTGAAAGAGGATGATCAAAAATACATGCACGTACTCATGTCGACTTCGATATGAAAAATATTAAGGATTTTTCAAGCGAAACGATTGTCGATGTCCTCGAAATAGCAGTTGAAAGGGACGTTAATTCGACTTTTTTTTTCTTTTTTTTAAAGTATGGATATTTTTTTTGCAGGTTACGTCAAGGTCATGAAGCCATCGTCACTCAGAAAACCCAACAATTGTACGCATGAAACAATCCATCGAAACCCGTACTCAATATCAACAATGTCAAAAACATCTCACGCAGCTCGTGATCTAGTCTTTTAAATTAAAATTCATGCAGCGAACCTGTTCAGTGAATTCAGCAAGAAACGGAACCTTAAAAATCCAGGTGAGCCATTGAACGTCTATATGGTGGCCAAAATGGTCATTCCTAGTCTCAGCAACAGCGCAGGTAATTGTCTTCCGTGACATTAGCAGATTTCGGCGAATTTATCTTGAAAAATCCTTCTCTCTTCCTTGTAAACATTCTACAGCAATAATGTAACTTTGAATCTTTTTTGACGTGATTGTTGTTTGGCGCGAGGGATCGTGGAGCTTTGGCCAGATCTTGCCGGCTGACAATGGGCAGATTTCGGGAGAATAATTGTTGCAGTAAGCAAATTTTGGCATGAAACGCTTAGCAGAATTACGTCTAGTTCCGTTAAAAGAAAACAACCATGTTCGTAATTGAACTTGAACTGGTAATGGTGCATTACACGCAGAATATACATACAAGGTGACCGACGTGACGAATTTACAAAAAAAAATGATAAATCACAAAATGTATACGTAAGTCACCGTTTGGAGAGGCTGGGTCAACTTGGCGCTCTGATTGGTAAAATTCTAAAGCCAGAGCTACAAAACTAACCTAACCATTCATGTTTGTATGCCGCTTCTCTCGAATTCGATAATGTTCGATGAAGCATGTAATAAGAATGGGGGCATTTTTTAACGACCATTACAATAGTACAGGACCAAAACAAAATTTAAAAAAAGTAAAAAAGAAATAGTATTAAGTTATAGATTTTTTTTTATTATTATTAGAAAATGTTAGAAAATTAGGTTTGCCTGCATCTAATGTGATACAATGTGACAGGTGCTGCATTAAAACAGTTTGCTTAAAAATTCCATTACATGATTCATGGATGTGTATTTCCGGCTATCAAATGTGTACGCCTTCAAGTAATGGGAGGTTTATTGAGCACATGATTGCATGACGGAGGCTTACGTCAATCTATGAGTTTTTCAAAAGTTCACAGACGACCATTGCTGTAGGTATAGTGTGATAGGTATAGTGTGACAGATTCCTCGGTACGAACAGCTACGGATGCTTCCGGTTCTATGGTTATAGGTTTTATGCTATTCGGTTTTATTTCTTCAACCTTGCATCCTGTTTAAAGAACTATGGATCGGATAGACATATCTGCTAAATTTTGAACTGTATCCGATTTTTGAAAAACAGAAAGAAACCTACGGAGTGAGATTTGCCTGAATAGGCGCCTTACCATATCCAGGAAATTAAAAAAACTAGTATTAGGGCGGGTTTACGCAACAACTATTTTCTCGCTCACTAGCTTTTACTTGGTTAATACTAAATCTACTGGCTGCTATTCGCCTTTGTCGGAGAATGCGGGTTTCGAACGTAGTAACCATGGCAACAACCCGGATGAAGATCTTTTCCTCGTGCTTCGCGACATGACGTATGATACGTGCAACATGACAGCGTCGATGATTTATGACAAGAAAACAATTTTCACTGCAGTACAAGACGACGGGCTGCTTTCTGAATACCAGTATTTCATGGTTTGTCTTCGATACGATAACCCCGAAATGGACGCCATATTGGATTTTGAATTCTCGCTGCCAGCAGCTATTTATTCTACTGCCGTCGTATGACTGCTAGAAGCCGTTCTTTGAACAAGAATAAAAATTTTGGAACTAGCGTCAAAAGACAACAATGTTGTAGCAGTGTTTAAAATTGCTGTTGTACTTTGTCCTTTATCCGTGTTGGTATTTATAATGCATTTAATTTGTTATTTATTACCGCATCCATTTAGTAAAAACGGGAAACTAATCGTAAATAAATAACGGTTGACTAGCAAATAGCGTTCGGTGAGCGAGTAGGTCCCATTACGTAAACGTGCCCTTAGACTCTGCTTAGGTTAGTGTCAACGGAGACTACTATACCAGCAAAACCTACCGTTGAGCCACACTCGTGTCAGTTGGTCTAGGGACCTTTCCAGGGTCCCCTTTCCAAATAGCAACGAGATGACCATATTTTTAGGAAGCTAGAGCTGAGCACTGCCGCTGCTCTTCCTACAGTTTCTGCTTATGAATGCTCTGGCTCAGTGGCTACCAGTATATATGAAGTTTTTAACCCTCTATTTCGTGAAATAACCTGCTTTTTTTTTTAATAAGTCGCTTTTTTTTTAAGACGCATAAAATAGACTGCTGTAAGTCGTGTTACTGGCGTCAGTCGCGGATTCGAACGGGCCTTCGCTTGGTTTGGAGACGACGATGCTACCCACTGAACTGGACTTGCACACTGTGCTCAGATTTCCCGGAGACACTCCACAAAGCTCGCACTGCGTCTTGGGACTGTTTTTTGTTTTGTTTTTTTTACCGATAAGTGGTACGATGCTGATTGGATGGCTTTTGCGGTACAGGGAATAACGGGAATAACGGGAAATAAAGAAAAACGAAGCTTAATTTAAAAAATAAAATAAAAATATAACATGGGTTTGAAGTGAGAAAATTTTTAATATTAATTTCTTGGAACTTTACGTCATTTGAAGAAAATGGTCGGATAGAGGAACTGGTTCAATTTTGAACCTTACTCGACCTTATGGTTAGAACTAGAGCGGTATCTGATCGCCTTCGAACTTCTAACTTTCGTTCTTGATTAAGGAAAACATTCTTGGCAAATGCTTTTGCAATAGTTCGTCAGTAAGAGAGAAATGTGTCAGTAGACAAAAGTCTAGTAACGAAAAAGAGATGCCCAGGGATTCGAACCGGGAAGCCTCAGATCACAGCCCAGATAATGTCCAGAATAATCCAGAGTAGATCCCACAACCGCTGAAGGCGATTGGTATCGGTGGTGTCTCAAACTACTTTGGCCTGCACTGGCTGGTGGGAAGTATGAAATGGTTTCTTTCCCAGTAACACCCCCTTCCTCCCCAGCCCGAATTCTACAGGAAACTAGGATGACCCCTGCCACTGTTTAGCCGCAATGACCATCTAATAGATTGTTATTAATAAAAATTAATAAATAAAAAATGGATGAATTATAAAAACTGAAGTACTCATAAAAAAAAGGGTTATCGTTTCGATTTCGGCGAGTTTAGCGAACCAGGAAGACAAAACAATAATAACCCTTTCATTCCGTCATCTTTTCCTCCTCGTTAAAAAAAAGAAGCAGCAGCGTTGCCAAAATTAAGGGATTATCTATAATGAACCTTTCAAGTCTACTGTGTAACATGTAGGCTTAAGCTCTGAATAAATGATTCCATTCCTATGGCGTTGGCACAGATTATCAACGTCAATAACTCCATAAATATTCATGTACAATTGTTCCACACTTTATAAACACGCTCCATCTTGACGAGATTCTCGCGTCGACGTGACAATCATTACGGTTGACAAACCATGCAACTCAGCCGGTGCCATACCGCCCTGCCAACACTTTACTGCTTTTCCCATTCATAAAAATCATGGAGGCCTAGTAAACGCATAACGTTAAGTCCTTATTGTCACGCCTCGTAATTTCGGATCGTATTTTTTTGAAAATTAAAAAATAAACGAGGGGAAAAAAAAGAACGGTTAAACGAAACAGGCTAAAGGGTGAGAGTCCAAAAAACGGCTTGTTGAATGCTTGATTGATGGTCTGAAACGACACCGCAACATTCTTCCCGGAGGCAAAAACCCATACCGATCATCGTCGTTGCTAGTTAACGCATTGAAAACTATGCTGGTGCTTGTTGCAACTAGTACTAAAGAGACGGTGAAAGGTGCTTGTTAATATGGCCTACCAGCATGCGTGACGACCCAAACTGTATCCAGAAGAACGAGATTGACTTGGCCGACCAAAACGATTAAATCAAAATCGTCCTTTTGTATAGCCCATAGTTTGGCTCGTCACGCATGCCCGCCAACCATCAGTACCTTCCAAATCTACAATCAGAAGTCAGAAAACTGAAGTAACGTTATTTTCACTGCTGATGTGCTCGTTCTACCCACGAGGTGATTGGACGTGCGCGATGAAACCATTGCTAGACTAACTCGGATAGAACACGCCACTCGAATTGAATCAGATGACGCCACTTTCGCTCAAGTGACACTTTTGGAACGCTCTGTTGAGTTTGTCCTGTCTATATCCTCGAGTTCCCAAACTGTCCCCAAAAGGACGAGTTTGGACGAGTCGGGGTTGCTGGTTTTCAAAGGCACTGTAGAACAATATCGGTTGGGTTACTAAACTGTAAATGTTGACTGTTTCGTTATGATTTTGGCACAGCCACACTCGTCGCCGTCGTGAGTCATCCTCTAGTTTGCGATGTTAAGGTGCCTTACAAAGTAACACTCGGGCTTCCAACCAGTGACCCAATTACCCAAAACATTGATTGACCTGAAATGCAAAGAGCCGGACTGATCCGGAACCCGTGTGACCCATTGACCCGACCTGGTGAAAGAAACAAAATGAGGCCTGTTTTCGTAGAACAAAATCGGTTGAGACTTGCAACATTAACAGTGACAACTTTTAAGTATTAAATAAATACGGATGCAAACTTATTTACGTTGCCTTTTGGACTTCAGTGTCAGCCTGCTTGAGCTGTAGGTTTGCCACGCGCACAGCCGAAGCCATGGCGTAAGACAGAGTGGGACAATTTTGCTAGGTAATTCCAATCAGAAAATCCTAGGAGCTTTTACATGCCACAATCGACATTAGCACCAGGTATCACAGGGTCCTTCTCTTCCCGAAAATAGCAGGGGTGGCTGAGGTCAGGATTGAAGCACACGAAAGGGTCATGCTAACCATTAGGCTACCTTGCCCCATAGACTACCTGAGCGGGGAATCGAACCCACGACCTTTGAAACCAAAGGCCGAAGTCCTACCGCTTAGCCATACTGACTTGGCCGAATGTTAGGTCAGGCCGTGTCAGTAATGGCTGAGCAGTAGGACTCCGGCCTTTGCTTTCAAAGGTTGTGGGGTTCGATTCCCCGCTCAGGCAGTCTGACATTTAAGCTCAAAAGGCAATGTAAATGGGTTTGCATCCGTATTTATTTAACACTTATCGAGCCCATTTGGCTTTCTGTCCTGTTTATAACTTTTAAGTAAATTTATGCTGAGCAGATGGTTTTTCTCATGTGGTGCAGAATTTATTTACAAAGAGGCATACATTAATGGTGTCTTTCATATTTGCCTTAAAACGTTGCTCTTCATTTTAATGTGTGACTATTGATACGGGTTATAACGGGTTATTCCGAGCAAGCGGATCGTCGAGTCGAGCACGAAATTTTGGGTCAAATGGTGCGATCCTTGACCCGATGGAAAACTTGACCCTAATACCTCGGTTGACGGTGATGATGGAGTTATGCAGCAAAATACGGCACCTAAACAGAGTTCAATAAGTTGGCCTGTAAGTTTGCGCACATTTCGGCTTTTCCTAGTCGTAAAATAATAGTAATCGTCAAGAAGCCACATGGAAAATGGTTTCTTCAAGGAAAATGTTTTTTTTCTTTTCTTTTTAAGGATTGGCAATGGCTACCGTTTATAGAAAGACGAGGGACGATTTTACAGGGAAAGGTGGGGTGTGCCATCTATTGTTTGGTCAAACAGCAATTTGAAAAATTACTAATAATTTGTTTTTACTATTCGGAAACCTAATAAAACTAGTATTTCATGCCACTTCGCTAAAATTGCAGTTTAAAATTATCCTTGCTAATGACTAAAGAAGTGCACCTTACACAGATAGAAACAACAACACACAAGCTACTTTCTTTCGTGTTGAATCGTCTACGCGCCCTCCTCGAAGCTGTATAATAACTACAAGCAATAAGTGAGATATCTACACAGGCGGCAAAGAGTCAGCAAATATTAGCAAATTCAAGAAGACGTTCGACCAAACAAGTCTGCAAATTTAATAACTGCAGATCTGGTTTGCACCCATCAACTTAATAGTCTTCCCGACTTAACGACAACTCTAAACAGTTACATTCTGTGTATCCTGGCCAGTGGAAATTACTGTGGCTACAACACTTCCACCGTCGCACTGTGGAGCGCACCTGTCTTGGGCCTAGCAAGATAGGGATTTAATAAATGAAGACTTAAGGGACCTCACGTTAACAACGTGGTCATAGGAATGCAGTTGTCAATCCTGAATAGTCGTTCCTTAAAAACCGTGGTGGCAGATTCTTCACCAAATAGTGGAATTGAAAATACGTCCCGCCAATCCATTTTTTCTGGAGGTTAGCCAGAAGACAATATTTTGAATTTGTACTAGGAAATCCGTTCAGCGAAAACGGTTTAGTTTACATGATTAGATTATCCCTACTCACGAATGTACTATTTTGTTGTTTAATGATTTAGGCATGTTTAAATAGACACCCAAATCAATAAACAACAAAATAGCTCATTCAGGAGCAGGGATACTCAAATCATGTGAAGTAAACTGGTATACGCTGAACGGATTTCCTAGTAAAGATTCAAAATATTGTCTTCTGGCTTATCTGTACAGAAAAGCAAAAGTTGGACTTACAAAATTAATCAGACATCCAAATAAAGATTAGTGGGAGGTATTTTTAAGTAAGAAATGATACCAGCCGTTATTATTCTCAAAATGAGGACACCCTGCTCTATTTGTTTCCTTATTTTGGAATTAAATTATAATTTTTGTAAAACGAAACTGAAGCCAATGACGTATAGCTTATGGTATAATTAAGGCAACTGTGCTTTGGCTATTACGCAATATGTCACTCTGAAGCAATTTGAGTCTCCTGTAGATGTCTCAATGCATGTATGGGCCACCAACACCTCCAATCCTCCAAACGCAAACTATTCCCCATACGTCCCACAGATAATATTAAGCAATAGTGCTCACTTTTACATCTGGCACTTTTTCCAGTAAAATCACGAAGAGTGCCCTCGGATACAACTACTCTCAAGCAAGGGAGATCCTTCACCCTAATAAATGTTATTGCAGGTACGTAAATCATTGATGTTCTTTCGAAATTTAAGGGACTCCAGATTGAGACAGCTAGTTAGATTGAAAAGATTGGCCAACAAGCCAGGTATACACTATGTAAATTTTCTTTGCTAATTTTCTAGTGTTCTATAAGAAAATTATTTTTTGTTTGATGTGTACGCCAGACCTTTGAATCATATTTGGGGTTACACAAGTCGCTTCTGAATTAGATGTAAAAGCTTTAGTCAGAAAAATAAGAAGGAACGGGACTTACGCATTTTAGGATACCCGACTTAATCTAAAACTGCAAAAAACATATTTTTTCGAGAGTCTAAAAGGGCTTTGAGAGGAAACGGCTTTCCACCCTTACATTTCCACGTCCATTCTTATTTTGAAAGACCTATTATTTGGCCATAAAATTAAATTCCTTATCGCCTATGCGGTTTTGTTAATTTTTGCGTTGTTGAGATCATGATGTAGTTTAGATTTCCCGTCAACATGTATGTTTTGCGGCATGCTTCTCTGGTTTTATTTAAAGCCAAAGAAATTTAGTAAACTTATTATTTTAAACCATCAGCTTTTTTTATTTTTTAAGATTGTGTGGGTGGCAAGCCAGTTTTGCAGAATCGACCTAGAAAAGTATGTTGTGGTTCTCACTTGTTCCTAAAATAGCAACATAACGTAACCCGACTTCACCTAGCAAGCTCTGTTATACTTATCGCTTTCTTGTTCCTGAAATAGCAACTTAATGTAACCGAATTAACCTACCAAGCTCTATTGTGGTTCTCGTTTTCTTCTTCCTAAAACAGCAACAATGTAACGTTGTGGTTCTCACTTGATTCCTAAAATAGCAACTTAATGTAGCCACTTCAACTTAGCAAGCTCTGTTGCGCTCTAGCTCCAAGGATAGTAACTAACGTAACTGAATCAACCTAGCAAGCTGCTTTGTGATTTTTGTTTTTTTCCTATGCGTGTTCAGGTATTTACACACGCATATTACAGCAAAATGCTATTATAAACACTTCTAAATACAAAATGAACTATTGAAAATTATTACAAATAGCAATTTACAGAATATTAAGAGACTGTGGATTGGTAGCATTCACGGTTACTACTGAGAAGCTATTTTCTTGCTACAATCTCGGTCAAAGTAATTTGTAGGCGCATGTTTTACTAATTTTACCTAATATGATAAAAGCTCGATTGCAAATGCATGACTCCATAAGCTCGATTATGACCAAAAAAAAAAAAGTTTATAAGTTGACACTGGGTTCAAATTGCTGCTTTGAAATGGCAGCTCTTGGCAGGAAATAGTACCACAATTTGAAATTTCGAAATCTTTTTTAATATTGTCTTGGAATCCGCTATATGCTACGGATTAATTTTTTTTAGTGAAGAAAGCGTTTAAAAGCTCTGCTATTGCAATACGCAAATGCAAAAGGCAGTGCCTGTAAAATGGCGAGTTACACTGTAAATATTATTCGTCAGAACGAAATCTGCCATTTTGTCTCTTGATGGTTGCCAAGATAAATTTGGTAGTCTTCTTCCTACCCACTTCGTCTTTTCGGCGAAAAAAAAACCATGGAACTTAAGAAAAAAATTTTCTTCTTTGGCAGAATTTGAAATTAGTTTATTGTTTGGCATCGGAGTAGTTTGTTTGGAAACTATCGGATTCCGAGAATTAATCTTGAAACGGGCCCGGAACTTTAGTTGATGTCTGACGGAATTACTAGAAAAAAATTCAGTGCCACTGCAGGTAGGTGAACGTGAGGTCGACTTCGTGCATAAACGTCTTTCCTTGCACCTGGTAGACCATAGTATTAAAAAAAACAATTGCCATCTACTTGGCTTTCTTGGAAGTAGATTGTTATTAAACTAAAAATTTTAATGGACACCTTGTGATATTTTTCGTGTTTTTCTGAATACTTTTTAAGCATCACGGTAAAAAGTTAGTGCGACGTACCAATCGTTAAATTTCACGACAGTGGTAGGAAATGGTTTCACTACGCGAAGTGTTACTTGATTTTGAATTTTTTTAAGTAGTGTTTAGGTAGCAAAGGATTCACTCTTTTGGTAGAAATTCAGTTATGCAACTTTGTATTGTGTTTTACCACTTGAAACACAGTAACACACTTCCAGGTAATTGAGAAACAGCGTGAAATCGACTAGCAGCATTGCCATAGTCCTCTATACTGAAAAAAGTGGTGCGCTGACTGACATCGCAAGGTAGCCGGGCGACGGTCTCAAGTGCTAGAGGACCCTGCTTCGAGACTGATCTCAGCCAGCTCTGGCATTTTCGGGAAGAGAAGGCCCCCGTCATGCCTCTTGCTCATGTCGATAGTGGGATGTAAAAGACCCTAGGAAATTAGGTTGGAATTAACCTAGCAAAATGGTCTCCCTCGCCTTCTGGCATGGCTTCGGCTAAGAGTGCGACAAACCTCCAAAATGCACATTGCAGTGTACCAGTTCACACTGTGTATTGGGTCAGAAAATGTGTACTGTCACTACAAATTTTGAGCATTAAAAGTATTTCTCCATAATTAGTCAATTACCAAAAAGTCGAGTTCGAGAGTCTATGTGAGTTAAAAACTGGATTGTAAATAATAATATACGTTTATGAGGAAGAAAAAAAAGCGTTCGAAGATTCTACGTACCCTCCTCTTCCGCGGGAAAAAAAAACAACTTCAGCCTAATTAAAATCGCGTATAATTATTGTAAAGTCGAATTTAAGACATAATCTTTCTTTCGAGTGGTCGATTTTTCATTTAATTCATTAAGCAATAAGAACCACGTAACCTAAAATATTCCATGGAACAGTTTTATGTAATCGTTGGACAATTATAATTATGAAAATAGTATTGTTTCATGTTTTTAGCAACTAAACTTGTAGACAGGAGTAAAAGCAGTCTTACGGTTTTTTTTCCATTCGAAATCGTAATACGAAGGAAAGATTGCTGTTCCCAGATGTCTTAATCGTGATCCTAGAGCTGAGCCGTTATAAGAAGGAACGGTGGAGTCTAAATCTGAACCCACTTAGGGAGGGAAAGTAGAAAGCCAGTATGGTAATGGGATTAGTAATTACTCTTTTCCTTCGCCAGCTTTCTACCTGCCCACCCTAATGAGGGTGTTGGTTTCTCCCTTTCTATTTTACAACGGCCCAACTCGAAATAATAACATAAACCCTGAATTCGAATTCATGTTGCGGTTCAAAGTTGCACAAATTCTTATGTATTAAATACGTACGAGGCATAGTGCAAGTTCGAAATTTGTCTAAACAGGGCGAAAGCTCAAGATGAGAATGTTTTGGCATCTTATTGCGTTTTACCTACCGTGATTGCGTTCTCCTTTTATGATAAAAAAAAAGATGAATTGAAACACTCGAAAAACAAATAATGAGTTGCAACGAATTTGATAGCTTCAATTCGTGATTAGTTAATTAGGATATAATCGGATATGGTGTCACTTTAATGCTTAGCAACCACCGGTAAATGAAGACGTTTGCTTATTCATGTTGTAAAATGAGCAATAAACAATTTTCAGCAAGAGTTGTGAAACTTTTTATTTTTACTTAGTACCGATTTTATTTTGATTTTCCATGTATAAATAATAATATGGAAATTGAGAAAGTATTTTTGCGAGCAAAACTCCATCTCCCTTTTTGCGAACAAAAGTTCATCTCCCATTTTGCGAGCAAAACTTCATCTCCCTTTTTGCGAACAAAAGTTCATCTCCCATTTTGCGAGCAAAACTTCATCTCCCTTTTTGCGAACAAAAGTTCATCTCCCATTTTGCGGGCAAAACTTCATCTCCCTATTTGCGAACCAAAGTTCATCTCCCATTTTGCGGGCAAAACTTCATCTCCCTTTTTGCGAACAAAAGTTCATCTCCCATTTTGCGAGCAAAACTTCATCTCGTTTTTTGCGAACAAGAGTTCATCTCCCATTTTGCGGGCAAAACTTCATCTCCTTTTTTGCGGGCAAAAGTTCATCTCCCATTTTGCGGGCAAAACTTTATCTACGGGCAAAAGTAAACTTTTTTTTTTCTATTACGTTATAAGAATGTATTTTTGCAGGCAAACGTAGCATGCTATTTTCAAATGGATTATATAAAATGTGCCGAAACTTAGGAACTTTGCCAGTCGTACTATTATTTGCTTTTTTTTATAAGGCGGATGCAAGCAGTACAAATATACGCAGCGTTGGGCTCTCTACTCAGTTCTAGAGTAGGACAAAGCCTTACGACTGTTTAGCACTCCTCGTGTCCAACGGACTCTGCTTCTATCTCGGAACTAACCTTGTAACGATGTTGAAGTTATTAAATAACTGTAAAGATACGTTAAAGTAATTATGTTACGGGGATGTTACGGGGATGAAAAAATAATTTAAAACGTTAAAACATGCTCCATTTTATATTCGATAATGTTTTATTTCAGAATGAGACGTGGGAATTAAAAAAAAATGCAAACTTTATCTCAGTGAAATTGACGCAATCCATTTAAAACTATAGAAATGCAAACTGATATTTTGCTTTGTAAAATAATTAACCTAAAATACGCGAACACTTACCTTCATGTTCTTTGTTGTTTTGTAATTTCAAAAGGTTGCATTAAAAAAAAGTAGGAAACTTTAGTTTGCCTAATTTGAGTACAAACTTAAACCAATCCATGTAAAAATTTAGAATTGGTTAACTAATTGTACAAAGTTTTTCTAATTATTAGTTGAAAACACGAATCGTTAATAATAAATGTTTAAACTTGAATTTTGTGAAACAAAATAATAAAATGAACGCTTTTTTGGCTCATCAAATTTGCAACCAAACAGCGAAAATATTTACAAAATAATTAACCAATTATATAAAAATGGTTAAAATAAGTGATTAAATCAACCAAACTCTTACCTTCATATTGCTGGTCTGAGGAGTGAACATGTACTGACGCCACTGACCACCATACAATGAATTTTATACCTTGACCACAGGAGCAGAAAATTATGACAACACCACGTCATCACTTGGTCAGCAGATCGTCACAAACGGGCGGCATCTTTGGCAGAAAACATTGTTTTCTAAACATCTTTGAAGGATTAGGAGTCAAGGAAACGTATAATTAAGTAACGAAAGGGCTAATAGTTGCTGACCAACCACTCGCGTCCACTGGTTTCTCCTTTTCGGACAAATTTTGTATCTGCACAAGACGGCTTAACTTTGACGAGTTTGTGTTAGTTGTTTTGTCCGTATCTCTTCGTGCTCTAGTAATTATTTTTGACTCGCCATCCATGTAATGTCTTACTACAATAGACTGTCTGTTTCGTCATACTTACTTGACGGGACTAGAAGAGGAATAGTGTTTATTTTGTGAGTTGTGATGAATTTCTTTTCGGGGGTGGGGGGGGGGGGAGGGGGTTGGTTCGTAGGCAAAAGCTGTTCTTGTTTGACTTCGGTCTCTATCTTGCGTATTTCTTTGGTTGGGTGAGCACGAAAGTGAGCGGGAATCTCGGACTGATCTTTACTGGATTGTTTTTTTTTTCTTTTTCACTAATTTGGTAATCCCTCCCTATTGTTCCACCTTTTTTTGCACATTTACTTTCAGAAAGTTTTCACTTTGGGGCAAACCGCTGCTTCGTTTACCGCAAGCTGGATTTGTGATAAATGAATATATGTCAGGAGTGTCCATTGTCACAAGGTCGTTTGGGAGAGAACCTGCAGGTGTCGTTTTCTGGCTCCAGTCCAGTTAATTCAACTTCACCAGAAGCATATTTTGCGTGAACTTCTTGGCAGACGCGTGAACTGGCCTTGAGCCGGAAGGTCCCATTTATAACCCAGTTGGCCTTGTCTTGGAGCAATGAAACTCCTTACTCTTTTTAAGTTCCTTTCAAGGCTGCTGCTTACCAGACGGAGTTTGTTTGGACCAATCACAGCATGACTGATATCATTCACACGTATTTACTGGGCAAAAGCCTGCACAGCCTAATTATGGCCGCACGGAATTGTGGCCCACAACGAGAGATATAACACAACATAATATTAACATGGACGCTTCAGCATCAGGCCCAATGATCCCTCCTTTATATTACTACTGGTACAAGTTACAAACAAAAAAGAAAACGATAAGAGTACTATGAATAGTGTAAATTTATTTTCTCATTTTTTAAACTAGTGGGCTCCATATTGCTCTCCGTTTGTTATCTAGCGCTACGTTTCCCTAATCGGTGAGGCGGGCCTCCCTTGGGAGGCGCGGAGCAGCTGCGGGGAAGACGCGATCCGCTGCTGGAGCCATACTATACGGGCGCATTTACGCAATGAATAGCCTGTGCAATCTCGCTGCTAGAATTTAATCGGGATGGAAAGGTGTCGTTGGCATGGTAAAAACGGCGACCTGGACTTATAAGACATACAAGCGTATAATCAGTGACAATAAGACAATCTCCTGACGAAACCATTTCCCAGTCACTTCTGAACTCACATTATTGACTGTTTTCGTTGTGATACGGCAGAGCTAAAATGACCGCCACGTTGGTATTTCAGATGATTTTCTAGCTTCGGGAATGGAAAAGCGAGTCTTGTATAAAACCGCCCTAAACATCAATGACGATTTTTTTTTTATATTTTTAACAGTGCATTTCAAAAGAAGTTAAACTCTATGAGGAAATCAAAATTTTCATTTTTAAAAATATCTACAGATTTTTTGTGCAATCTACAGCCATTTTAGCCAACATTTCTCATGTGGCAACACTGCCTCATCGTAGTGAAAAAAAATTATTTATTTAGCTATTTTTTTTGGGGAAGAGGGGGGGCGCCATTGCCTGCTAGTCCCAAAGGGGAGGAATACTGTAGAAAAGGTTGGGAACCACCGAGTCTAGCGGTAAGTTGTTTCAACCACAACGACACACTCTATCCTGCAGCCAGACAACTTATTCAGCGACTTGGTGACTTGATACTTTATCTGTAAAG
Organism: Lithobius niger; assembly: GCA_023313725.1. Taxonomy (NCBI): domain Eukaryota; kingdom Metazoa; phylum Arthropoda; class Chilopoda; order Lithobiomorpha; family Lithobiidae; genus Lithobius; species Lithobius niger. The sequence continues at coordinate 47,901 of JAHWFP010206155.1, read as the reverse complement.
GCCTAAACTGCAATTAACGCTCTTAAGTATAAAAGTAACCACAAGTAAGTAACACACCACATAGTTTTTTAGTTAAAAAATGAGAAAGTACATTGTTGATATTTCTCTAGCTGGTCCCCAAAGTCTTAGTGCTCCGCTCCGCTAGGAAAACACTCTAATGTAATCTTGGACCGCGCGTCACGCGAAAACCACAAGGACTATCCAAACCCCACTTTGCATGCAGTAGTATGGGAGTCTGGACATGGGATTGAGGAACCATCAGGGTGAAGAAATGGACCCATAGCAAGAGCCAAAATCAAAACAACGAGACGTGAAGCCGTTTCTAATTGTTAAAGGCATCCGATTGTTAAAATATTGATTGTTGTTGATAAACAGGCGACCTTACTGGCAGACTTGTATATGTTAACAACTTATATTTTCTAAGGCTAGGCCGATCCGATTCAGAATGCCTCACGCAATTCCTTACCGACATTTGCAATATCGGTAGAGATCGGGATCGGTATATAAAATCCAGATAGATCGGCAATAAACCAAATTGAAGATATTTTCACTTTTCGTTGACCGATTTGCACGTTTCAATACACCATTTTCAAGGTTTTTTCCACCAGCTTTCAAATGGTCCGAACCCCAACCAGCTGTCTCTTATTGTTTAGAAATTACAAGGGAATTTTTTAAAATTTTATTGGAGGATTTGGTATCGGCAACGTGCCGGGACTTGGTATAGGTCAGTTTCGTTTAATGATCGGCTCGGGTAGAACAAAGGTGATCGGCCCAGCCGTAATATTTTTTCGTGTTGAGGTTAAATCCCAATGCGGCCGACATTCAAATCGGGGAAAATATCCACCATTCACAGAGTGAAAGATGCATCAGTAACGTTTTCATGAAACTTCCATCACAAATCTACCTTAGATAAATACTTATTTATTTATTTAGGTATTTATTTAGACCTTGGAGTAGATACCTTAACTAAATATTTATTTATTTATTTATTTAGCCGCCTTTCCTGGTTGAATGATCTCACTACTTTCAAAGGCCCACTCTTTTGGGCCAAACGTCCAAATCGGTCGACGAAAAGTGAAAATGTCTAAACTGGTTGAATGACATCGCGGCATATATCTGGCTTATGGAACTCTTCCATTGCATATTAGATTAATATAAGTTGCATTGTTATTGGAAAAATAACACAACCGTCAGACCATCAACAAACAACATTAGAAATAAATGCCCACTCATTTGATGTTTAAGGTAAGGTTGAACTGATCCGAAGTCAAAACAGCAAAGGAACACAAATAAAATTTCCTGTAAGGTTTCGTGTACTTCAGTGTCGTTATACTGTTTAGTCCACGTGAAACCGTACTGCTGTAGTTAAATGTTTTTACCATTTTATCTGAAATGTGCAATTTCTGTAGAATTAATACTTGGCACCTTTCTGCGAGTAATTTAATAGCTAGTTTGTTTTTAAAGAAAGTTTTTGACTTACAAAATCCATACTCCACAAAATCATAAAATCAATTCAGTTACCAGAAGAACTGATATCTACACAAAAGCCAACACCGAAAATGTTGTAAATTCCAGAACTAAAACTTCAGCTAGGTTACAACCAAAAATGTAAAGAATCCAGACCATCATGAATAATAAAAAAAAAATAAATAAAAAAAACACGTTAGGCGCAGCTACCAAAAGTTCTGATATCTAAATCAAAAACAATAAAGTGTAATAAAAAAAACCGCCAAGTTTCAGCCATTGAACGTCCGTGATATCAAAAACGGGGCCAAGTTTCCACTCATCATACATACAACGCAACTTTAAAACTTGGCGCATTGCAAGCCTTTCGTTTGGAAGACCCAAGATGCACAACCAGCATCAAGATAAGCGCTAGCTCATTGTAGTTTTTATTGTTGCTGTTTCATTATTGTTCGCGCACACGAAGCGAAATAACATCAAAGTTGAAACGATCAATCGGTCACTCCGACGATCAATCTGTTCTCGGTTAATAAAAACTGTTTACGAACTGCAGCAAATCGCGGAGGTTCCGATTTTCGTGACGTCAGGAAGGGTTCACAAATGCTACTGCGTTATACACCACACTAAAAGGTATAGTTTACAGTACAGCACGCTAGTCATATGGGCAACGGACACTTTAGCTTTAACACGGGAGAATGGCATATATATACTAACAAAAATGTCAAGTGTGCCGTAAAAAGGGGGGCTATATGATTGAATTTTCACTTTACTTGTTAAAATTTACACGGATAAAATTTGGATGATTTTTAATTGAAATTATCAAATGTACAATTGAGAAAATTGCATCTGTTTAAGTGCTGTTGTGCTTTACATTTTAAATATATTTTAGGTAGAGTACAACAGCGCTTAAACAGATGCAATTTTCTCAATTGTACATTTGATTATTTCAATTAAAAATCATCCAAATTTTATCCGTGTACATTTTAACAAGTAAAGTGAAACTCCAATCATATAACCCGCCTTTTTTACGGCACACTTGACGTTTTTGTTAGTAATCCGTGTACCTTTTGTACGGCTATGGCGTCGTGCTACAAAGGTTCACGCATGCATTGTTGCTGACCAGTTTGAAACAATTCTGTTCTGAAAGCCTGCATTTACGAAATAAATACGCCATTCTATCGTTTCTAGCTGGCAAGCCTTGAAATTAACAACGTAGTTTAGTTGGGTTTAAATCTATATCATTTAGCTGAAACACGGATTCTTTCAAATGGTTCAAAGGGTTTAACGAGCGTTAACCACTCCTGGTCATCTGCCCGAAGCCCTAAGGCCCTATGTCTGCAACAGCCAGATTCCCATTTTGCCCTTCAACAACAATGAACTTTTTTGCAAAGATATAACACGTGCACGAAGAATGAATCTGGAGTTTGCTGAGTGGCATTGTTCCCAACTTACAATGGTTAAAACAATGTAAAACAATCAAAATGAGCGTTCAGAGACCCGTAACTCCGGAATAGATCGACCAATCGAAAAATTGGGCTCTCTGAGGTTGAAGCCCACGGAAATTTATGGCTAAGATCATGTTTCAAATTTAAGGTAGGTGCAGTAGTTTTGTCTGAAACCGAGTCACACAAGACAAAGAAGAAGAAGAAGAAGAACAAGTAGTGAACAGTTTTCAAATTTACGTGTGGCTCCCTACTTTTACTCTTACTTTTACGAAATTGCATAAAAGTTGGTGTAAAGTTAAAAAAAAGTTGCTATCTACTATCTGGCCAAGTTTGGTCGAAATATATGGAATAGAAACGGAGAAATTAATAGTTTTTGTCTTGCTGGAGAGAGGACTTCAATCATATACAGGGTGTTCCAAAAGTCCCAGATAGGCTGAATAACTTTTGAACGGATGAGAATTGAAACTTGCACCTTTGGGGACATCGGTTGCGTTGAGGGTTCTATCTTTTGGCTTAAGAGATATCGCAGTACCCACCTCATGGGGGCCCCAGGGGGCGTAACTCAGTAATTTCAAATGGGGAGTGGGGTCTAGTAGCACGTCATATTAAAGCCCTTCACGAGCTGAGAAAAATGGCGCAAAGAAAACGTCGCTACGTTGCTCGAATCAAAAATGGCGCCCCATCAAAGTTCGAAATAGCCATTTGCATTGGAAGCATTTACGCCACTAGAAAACGATTCAGAGATGTATAGAACGTGACGGAATGTTCCAGATGGATAAACTGAAAAACACACGTAAAAGAAAAGTAGGAAAGTTGCGGTCCCGCATTTGGGGGGGGGGGGCCAGGGCAAATAAAATATTGACTGTGGGTGCACCAAAGAATTGCAAATGGAAAAGGGGGTTCGAGTGGCACGTCATATTAAAGCTCTTAACGAGCTAAGAAAAATGGTGCAAAGAAAACGTCGCTACCTTGCTCCAATAAAAAATGGCGCCCCTTTAAACTACGAAAGTGTCGCAAATTCCCCAAGTCTGTTCCAGGGGGATAAACCGAAAGGCACATACATGAACAATAAACCAAGGTTGAAGCCCCTTACTTTGGGACAAGAGGTACTATAAATGTACGCGGAAATGGATGTACGAAAGTATAAGGGTCCACGAAAATATCAAGCTTTATTGTATTGTGCTGACTTGGCAGTGATCTGTCACTAGTAAATCAATGGCCTGCTTTTGAAAACTACCTTCAAGTTTCATCATGTTGCTTTACTGAAAAGTACACATTTTTCTTTCGAGATGCATTTTATCGATATGGCCACAAATTCACTTGCACTTTATCCATCTGTCTCAAACTTTGCATTGTCACCATATTGGAAGCAAGCAATGTAGCGACGTTTCCTTTGCGCTGTTTTTATTTGCATGTTGAGATCTTTACTAAGAGGTGCAGATTGATTCCCCCCTCCCATTTGAAACGTTTGAGTTTAGCCCCAACCAAGAGTTTATTTGCCCTGCCCTCCCGCCCCCCCCCCCCCCCCCCGAAAAAAAAAATTGCATGACCTTAATATTGCCACATTTCTTTTACGTGTGTCTTTCAGTTTATCCATCTGGAACATTCTGTCACGTTGTGAACATCTCTGAATCGTTTTCTAGTGGCGTAAATGCTTCAAATGCAAAATGCTGTTTCGAACTTGAGGAGGCGCCATTTTTGATTGGAACAACGTGGCGTCGTTTTCTTTGCGCCATTTTTCTCAGCTCGTTAAGGGCTTTAATATGACGTGCTACTCGACCCTCCTTCCCATTTGAAATTGCTGAGTTGCGCCCCCTGGGGCTCCCATGGGGAGCGGCACTGCGATGTCTCTTATGCCAAAAGATAGAACCCTCAACGCTTCCGATGTCCCCAAAGGTGCAAGTTTCAATTCTCATCCGTTCAATAGTTATTCAGCCTATCTGGGACTTTTGGAACACACTGTGTATACACGGCATGATACATCGATTTGTAATAAGCATAAGGCTTCGTCTTCCACGCGCGGGTAAATTGTTGGCTCACCAGCATTATTAGCATTTGCTTACGCTTTGCGTCTGACGTTTGTTCATTGGCATTGTTGCATAAATACAATGTTTAAAACAATGTATAACAATAAAACGGATCATTCAGGGCACCATAACTCCGGAAAGAGACGACCAATCGAAATTTCTATTTCTTTAAAGGGCATATCTCCGGAAGTAGGTGTTTCAAATGAGCTAAGAACCAGCGTTCTACGACAAATGGTTTAGTCTGCCGAGAGGACTGCATAAACGTGTCCAAAGTTCCTCCTCCTTCGTATGGTAAAAGACAAAAATGAAACTCACGATTCCAACTCAAGATCAGATCTCAAGATCATTGGGACAAATCGGAAATTAATAACAGTTGGTACACTTGTTGGCCAAGTCCCACAAGGCTTGCATACCAAATTTCAGTGGAAAAAGGTGAAAGGTGAAGGAGAGACCGAGGTCAAACCTTACAATAAATACTAATTAAACTTAGCTAACCTAAGCTATTCATTCATTTATTTCCCAGAATCCGTGGTCCTAAACCGTACGCTAAGCTATTTCCAAGGGGTTCAAAGGGTTTAACGAGCGTTAACCACTCTTGGTCATCTGCCCGAAGCCCTAAGGCCCTATTTGTCTCTTAAACAACAATGCGGATATCTAGGACATACGCAAATCATCTGATTGTAAACATGCGATTGTTAACAGATTGATTGTTGATAAAAAGGTGGCCTCAATAACAGACATGTGTTTGTGAACTGTAAGAAACTAAAAACACATTTTACCACGTTGAGGATAAATCTAAATGCGCCCGAAGTCTTACAAATTGTGGAAAATGTTAGAAGGGCCAGGAATAAAGAAAAACTAAAAGTTAAAGGATGAGTGTGCACTATTCATAGTAAGATGCATCAATGACGTTGTTTTTATGATTCTGTCTAGCTAAGTGTGACGAGCTAGCTAATAGCGTTTTCCCCATGTTATATGTCTTAGACTTTGCTTCATGGCTAGCGTAAACTTGAGAAGGGCTTTGCAGCTGAACGTTTGCACACGAATGCATTTGAAGAGAATCCTTTTGTTGGTTTAGAACTTGTAGGGGTCAGGACGTGGGAGGGTTTTGTAATTCGCCACCAGAGAATTTAAATTTCGTTTCTCTTTTCCAATTTGCAACCAAAGATTTCAATCAACAATGGCGTAGATAATCAACACTGGTCCTTCGATTTATTGTAAAAACTCGGACGAAATAGAAGCTGAAATGTAACGAAAGACAAAATAAGCAAGAAATTTACGTTGCCGTGGATTGAGTAACAATAAAGGGATGATGTTGTGAGTTTAATTTCGGATCTCAAACGTTGAAATTATGCCACCCCAGCAAAGTTGCTTTGATAAAGTCATTTGTGTAATCTGCCAAGCCCAAGGTTCACATGACGTCATATTGTAACTACCCATTGTCACTTCGAAATTAATATTCATTGTTAGTTGAGATGATGCTATGTTATCAATTATTTAACCGTATAAAGCGTATGAATTGCCTGTACTTTAATGCTCGAGCTCGCTTGGTCTTCTGCCTGGTGCTCCCAACAATTAAATGTAAACCGAAATTCATCCGCCACAAACCCTCCAACAACCCACATCCAAAGGTAATTTCTGCTATCATAATTAGAAATATTTCACTTTTTGGCCCAATTCCCCCAACTTAAATTTAACCCAGACCAACCCTGTTGTCATTGTTTCACTGCAACCCCGAAATAGCTAGATTAACTTTTCCAACCAAATAATAACCCAAAATCCGCTGTCATTTTGACTAACCCCGAGTAAGCTTAATATTTATGGCATGCCATTTTAAGGCCCTAAGCCAAGGCTATAGTTTGTTCCACATTATGTTTTCAGAAAACTGACGGGTTGACGACTCGTTTCCTTGCACTAAGAGTGCAAAAACATGTGGATATCACACCTGTAGACTCTACAAAGTTACTGTTAGAGTTTACGAATGGGATGTTTACGGATTATTTGCAATCGTAGTGGAAGAAAATGTGGCGTCATACAGTCAGTTTTCTGAAAACATAATATGGAACAAAGTATAGAGTCGCCCTGATAAATCAGGCGAGCCAATAATCGCCACAATGGATGTTAGATGATGGTTACGCAACAATACGAACATCCACGAGCAAACGGGTTTTTTGCTAACACCCAAAAAAAACAAAATGCTTCGCGGTTTGACGTTTTAGTTACAGCGACCTTCAGGGATTTCTGCATGACAAATGTGAACGGAGAAAGCAAACGAAAAATATTCTCAATTTTGCTGAAGTAAATTTTCTCAAAAGTTTTAAAAATAAGACGGTGAGATCTTTTGTGTATTCACAGTCCTAGAAAAAAGGTATAGATGAAGATAAGACGGTGTAACCTTATGTACGTTCACAGTCCTATAAAAGTTGTGATATCCACCCAAAACCAAAATTCGTATAAAAAGCCGCCAATTTACTAAAATGGATCGGTCTTTGTATGCCGTGATATCATTCAACCAGGGAAAGGCCGCCAAAGTATTAGCAAAGTTAATGTCACAAAATAATACTTTGGACGTTAAATGAAAACTCGAAAATTGCTATCACGAGTAGCAAATTTTCTAGTTTTCGTTTGACTTTCGAACTATTAGTCGGTGCTATTAACTTGACTAACAGGATTACCTTAGCGGCTTTTTTGTGGTTGAATGATATCACTACCTTCAAAGGCCGATCCTTTTAGAAACCTTGCGGCTTTTTATACCAGTTGTGGTTTTGGGTGGATTGCTTTTCGCCAATACGTATCAATCAGACCAACTTTCTTTTCACATTAGTAAGCCTTGCTACTAATTTTGCAATCTGATCCGTTTTGTGTAGCTTATTTTTTCAAATAAATTGTGTTATGTTGCATAAATTGCGTTTCACTTGCCTCGAGAAGCTATCTTCTTGGCATTCGTATACCAACAGACAGGCCTCTCACACGCCCCCTCCCCTTCCCCCCAAAAGATACAAAAATAAAGTAGTATTTTGTCCATTAACCTTTTTGACTCGTACTTAGTAATGCACATCCACGAACGTCAATTTTGCATGCGATTCAACGCTAACTTATGCCGTGATTTTTGCCGTATTCGCTTCCTCCCACCTCCCACTCGGTTTGCTCATTCCACGTTGTTTTGCTACGCTCGAGGACATTTGTCTTGTTGCAGCTCTTAACCATTCCACACCAAAACTATCAATTAAACGTTAATCTTAGCACTGAAACCACTGAAACATTCACAAACCAACTAACACATAAAGAGACAAAGTTGGGCGTGTCTACGCTCAAGGTGCACACATGCGTAGAGTACGTCTTGTAATGAGTTTTATGAAACCCCGTGTGTTTGTTCTTTGTTTATAAATAAAAGCAACCAAAGCGCAAATCTCAGCGAAGCACTGAAGGAATTTTCAAGACTTAACTCGAGGATTTGTTAAGATAGTTAAACAACCACTTTAGTGCGGTTTGAGTGTAAGCTAGTCCTACACACTAATCACTAAATCGCATTTAGTGGTGTTGTTTCACTACAATTGTGCTGAATAATTACTGAGGAAAAACAGGGTAATGGCTTAACGGAAAAACTGTTCGCAAGCCTTGCTATTTGAAATATAGGCATAGAAATATTCTTAAGTCTTTTTTTGTCATCAATAAATATATTTTAGCCATGCGGCAGAGCCGAAGAATCGTTCACTCTTTCATAAAAGCATGAAACTCGGCATGATGAATGTGCATGCTTGTAAGATCATTTTTAGATATGGAGCCACTTCAAAATTTGCCCAGGAGCCCTTGAATCCAAGATGCGGTCAAAACGGCAGTTGTAAAACGGTCTTTTGGCTGTAACTCCTTAACCGTCAACAAATCAAAAGCATAATGTGAAACAAAAACGTTCAGCAAACAATTCTGGGCAAGAAAGCTGGTAAACATGCTTTACATAAAAGCAACCATTCAACGCCAAAATCGTATTTCAAATATATCACCCTTAATTCGTGCGAGCACTACTTTTTTTCAATTGGTTGTTATACCGATTTTTGGATTCAAAGTGCACTTACGAACCACCAAATAGACCAAAATGAACATGCTTAGAATATTCTGAAAGGAGGTGATCTATTCTTTCCAACACTCCTAACCTAAATTGTTTAGCTTATAGGGACCATCCTACACCCATTTAAAGGTAACGAGGTAACGCCATAACGGCAAAAGCATAAGGTGATTTTGAAATTCGAAGTGCTCTTACGAGCTTTCTTATAGCCTGCAATGTAAATGCTTAGGATATTCTGAAAGATGGGAATTTATTCTTTCCATCAATTCTAACCGAATTTGTTTAGCTTGGCATGGCACCGTTCTGCACCAACTTGAAAGTGAAGCTGTAATGGTGTAGCAACTACTTTCCATTTGAAAGTGACAGTGTAATGCTCATATTTGTATGTGCCTCTAAGCTAAACAGTTTTGGTTATGACTGATGGAAAGAACAGATCCCCATATTTCAGAATATCCTAAGCATTTCGTTTCGGGCTATTAAAGAGCTTGCAAGAGCATTTGAAGTCGAAATCACTATACGCTTTCATTGCTAGGCCATTACCTCGTCATCTTTAAATGGGCGTAGGGTGGTCCCTCGCTAAGCTAACCAATTTCGGTCAGGATTTATGGAAATAACAGATTCCTATCTTTCAGAATATCTTAAGCATGTTCATTTCGGGCTTTTAGAGAGGTCACAATAGAACTTTGAATTTGAAACTCACCATACGCTTTCGCCGCTATGCAGTTACCGCGTCACATTTAAATGGGCGTAGGATAGTCCCTTGTTAAGCTAAACCATTTTGATTATGATCGGCGGAAATAATAGATACCTATATTTCAGAATATTCTAAGCGTGTCCATTTCGGGCTTTTAAAGAGCTAACAAAAGCACTTTGTATTCGAAATTCACCATACGATTTTACCGCTATACGGTTACGTCGTCACCTTTAAGTGGGCCTAAGACGGTGTCTGGCTATGCTAAAAAAATTTGATTCGTATTTAGGAAATAATAGATTCCTATCTTTCAGAATATTCTAAGCATGTTTATTTTGGGCTATTAGAGAGCTCACAGTGGCACTTTGAAATCGAAACTCACTACATATGCTTTCGCAGCTATGCCATTACCTCGTCACCTTTAAATGGGCATAGGATGTTCCCTTGCTAAGTTAAACAATTTCGATTAGGATTAACGGAAAGAATAAATTCCACTCCTTTATAATATCCTAAGCTTGTCTATTTTGGGTTATTAGAGCGCTCGTAAGAGTACTTTGAAATATAAAATAACCATACACTTTCGCCGCTATGACGTTACCTCGTCACCTTCATATGGGTAGGACGATCCCTAGCTAAGTAAAACAATGTTGGTTAGGAGTGATGAAAATAAAAGATTCCAATCTTTCGTAATATTCTAAACGTGTCAATTTTGGGTTACTAGAGAGCTCACAATAGCATTTTGAATTCGAAACTCACGATAAGTACGCTGGTATGCTGTTAACTAACTCATCACCATAAATGGGCGTAGGACGGTACCTTGGTAATCTAAATAATTTTGAGTATATATTGACGGAAATAATAAATTCCAGTCAGTCAGAATATCCTAAGCATGTTCATTTCGCGATGTTAGAGCGCTCGTAAGAGGACTTTAAATTCGAAAATCTCCGTACGCTTTCGCTCCTATGCCATAACCTCTTCTCCTTTAAATGGTCGTAAGACGGTCCCTAGCTAAGCTAAACAAACAAAGAAAGCTTAAAGAAACAACTGTATTTTCTGTACAAATGATTTATTTTGCATCCAAAAATTACTGTATAGTTCTGTAAGAATCATGTATTAATATTTTGTTTTTTTGTTAAGTTTTATGTGAGAATAATCTGTGTTAAAACATGACAACTACTTACAAGCTCATTCTGTGCTCCGTAGTGGCCTTGGATGTTTTTTGTATAAATAAAAAAAAAGCTGTAAGCTTTTAGTTGCTCACAATTAGCTAGTGAGGCCGGAATGAGATTTTATTCAGGGCCATGACACGAAGCTTTACGCCGCCTCTTTATCATCAACAATCAATTTTTTAACAATAGGAGGCCTTTAACGAGTAGAAACGGCTCGCTGTCTCGTTGTTGTTTGAATTTTGACTCTTAGCTATTGGCCCATTTTGTCATGTCCGATTCCAGATCTTTTTTTGATAAACCTTGTTCCATACTTCTGCGCTACTGATACAAAGTGTGGTTTGGATAGTCCTTGTAGTTGTAGTTTTCACGTGATGCGCGGTTTAAGATTGCATTGGAGTGTGATCATAGCGGAGATTCGCTCCAGTAAGTTGAAGTTTGTTGCGAGTGCATCTGGAATGGCAAGGACCTGACGGTCGCTAACAGCCACCCGCCGTTAAAACAAATAAAAAATATAACTTACAGGTAGTTTAAAAGTTTAAAATGGAGACAATGGCGCTACAGCAAGGGAGAGGTTGATAAGATTTGGTTGAGGTCATGAATGCCTTACGACCCAGGTTAAACCGACCAGGGACACAGTGGCCCAAACGTCAAACCGTAAAAGGCACATATGGAGTTAAAAGGGGGTGTGTTGAATACCAAATTTCAGTCGTATCTGTCGCATAAATTATTTTATACGAGCGGAATTAGTAGTCGGTATATAATAGTCAGTTGAAATCAACGATCTTCACACACACTTATATCACATTGAAACAGTTTATGCACTTGATTCAAATACTGCTATTGTTTGTCGGGACACAAAGACTGCCCGTTTTCAACAATTTTCAAGCTGTTTCGCCAGTTAGGTATTTATCCTCACCATCGTGAAATACGCTTAGCTCTGGCTTTTGATAAAACTAGCTGGACCCGTGATTGAATTTCCTGAACTGAAACTGTCGGGGTGTCATCTTAGTAAAGTAACTAGTGCTTTCAATTTCCCAGCACCATCCCCCCCCGGGGCCCCCCCCGGGGGGGGGCCCCCCCCCCCCGACCGCTCCTTGCACCCCATTGCATGCCCTCCGGCAGTGCAGGGTCTGTATACCTACCCCCCCTCCCCCCCCCCTCCCTTGGTGTTTGGTCTTTGGTTATAAATTTATTACCCCCACCCCCAAACACCCCGCCACCACCCGCATTCCCCTTCTGCATGATGCCCACATTCAGTAAAGCCTTGTTCGCATTACAGTCTCTCCTCTCCTAACCTGGGTGACCACTCACTTAACTTGAAAACGGAGGCGTTCGTTCGCATTACCAAGTTCCTCTCTCATAAACCCATTTAAATCAACCCTTTTCCCCTATACACCCTCCTCCGCCACCCCCTACACACATGCACGATCTCACCCAAGTCTCACCTAAAATTTTGTATAGCTATAGTTGACGCTGTTCGTTCTCACTTGTTTTCACTCGGCTCTCCTAACCCTGAGGGCACAGCTCACCTAGCTAGGACAGGGAAAGGACCTCTCACAACATTTAAGAGAGCTCCCCTAACTTACGGAAGGCAGATGTCGTTCGCATTACAGCTCTTCTTCCTTAAGTAGGAAGGACCAGACGAAGTTAGGAGAGGAGAGATAGTAATGCGAACAAGGCTTAAGCAAATAATGTTAATTTTCCCTTCTCATTCTCCCTTTCCCTTCCCCTCCTCTTCTCCCTTCCCCTCACCTTTTCCCTTGCCTTCCTCTTCTCCTTCCCTCTTCTTCCCTCCCCACATCTCCCCTCTCTTCTCGTTTTCAACATCTCCCTTCTCCTCCTTTACCCTTCCTTTTCTCCCCACCCCCCTATATACCCCTCCTTTTCCCTCCTCCCTACATTGGCGCAACCCTCCCATATTTGTTCTTGGTTTTGTCAGAATTGCAACAGTTGACTGAACGTGAAAGCACTTTGTGGTCAGCATCCTCTTCTCCAAATCAAGCGAATGCTAGTTCGAATCCCACGAGTGATGGTACTTAAAAAAGTATCAGAAATTAATGATGAGCAACTTCCAAGTTTAAAATAGATAATAAAATTGCAAACCAAAACGTCATGTTTGACGTAAAGGGTTTTCCTTTACTTGTTAAAATTATCTACCCCAAAACAAAACTTGTTAGGGATTCCCGCCAAGCTTTTCGGCCGTGTTAAGTCGTGATATCAAACGTCAAGCTCTTTCGCCAAGCTAATTCCACCGACTAATAGTTCGAAGGTTAAATGAAATATATGAAAATTTCTTACTGCGCAATTTTCACTTATTTCATTTAACGTTTTAAGTCTTAGTTAGTGGGATTAGCTTGGCGAAAAAGCTTGGCGTTTGATTTCATGACTTCACATGGCTGAAAAGCTTGGCGGGGATCCTTAAGTTTTGTTTTGGGGTAGATATTCGATCTTTTGGTCCAAATTTATGAAATCCATTTTTTTTTCCTTAGCAATTATGAGATGGAAACACCAGTCTAGTTTTCTGGTCCAACTTTTTCTTGTTTTTTTGTTTGTTGGGTTTCGTTAGATTTTGAGGACAGCAGTCACCTTTTTTCAAATGATTAGTATTTCTTATTAGTACTGAAGTATCTCCTTGCAAACGCACGGATTTAATTAATGTTCAGTCTGGCATAGTAATAATGTTTAAAACAATGTAAAAAATAAATTTTTCGTTTGGAGCTCCCTAACCCCTAAACCACTTGACCAATTAGAAAGGTTCATATGAAACGGGCACATCTACAGAGCAATACCTGTAAAATAAGCTCAGAACCAACTTTATTCACCGTATGGAAGAATTTTTTTTGGTGATTCAAAAAAAAAAACTTTACCAGTAGTAATTAGGGAAATTTCGACGTTATTCTCGTCGTTTTTTCGACAAGAAAACGTTAAGCTCTGTCACTAACAGTGACTTTTATGTTGTCAGGCGACCAAAGTCTCCCGATCAAAAAGTGTCAGCCTTTTCTGTCGCATTGTTATTATATCCTCACATGCCTGAAAACAGCTACACTACCTTAGCTGTAAAGACACAACGTGTCTAGTGGTCACCATGCTAATATGTATATATTTTTAGCTGTATGTTATCGTTTATCTTGGCGAGCGACACACTTGCGTGTGTCTTGACATGGATAAAAATTTAGGATTTTGAATTTAAATAATCAAATGTGCAATTCAGGAAATTGCATCTGTTTAAGCACTTGTGCTTTACGAGTGAAAAATATTCTTACAGCACAACAGCATCTAAACAGATGCAATTTTTGAATTGTACATTTGATTATTTCAATTAAAAATTATCAATTTTTATCCTCGTCACATTGTGAGAAGTAAAGTGAAACTTCAGTCACATAACCCTTTCTTTACGGCCCACTTATCCGTGTCTTTTTTTTTATGGCATTCAGTAACGTGGAATAAAAACTGGAATTAATGTTACAATTGAATTGCATTGACGTGATGTTTGTTGCTTAACTTGGCACCGGTGAATAATTGTTGGAAGTAGTTTTTTTTTCATTTGTAAAGGTGTGAATGCACGCGCATGCGGTGTTTGTTGCGACGCACTCTGAAACAATTCAGCTAAGCTCTATTAGCCTGCATCTACGAAATAAATACGCCATTCTATCGTTTATAGCTGAAGAAGTTGATCTGGTCGATAAGTTTGAAACTGCCTACTCCGGTCAGTCAGTACTGGCCAGAGTAGCATGAAAGATTGCCTGCCTCTTTCAGCAGCTGTAAGATACAACTAAGTAGTAGACAAGAAATCGGCACAGGCCCTTTGTTTGGAATCGAATTTTCACATGTAATTCTTGGCAAGGCAATCTCAAGAGAGACACAACGTCAGCGTTTAGTCAACACGACTGCAGTACAGTATGTAAGGTTCGTGTCGACTAAACTCTTATCCTGTGTTTTTATCTTAAGAATGCTTGCCTTAACGATTTACACTTACACGAAAAGCACTCCTATATTTATGAAAATATGATGTGTCTACTTTCAAAACTATACCAGAAATCCTGGGTATTAATCAAAGAAATCTTCTGACGATCATAAAATTCTTTAAGGAGATAACGAGATTTCGCAAAATGAGAAAAGGCAAAATGAGACTTCTGCTCTGACATCCCACAAATGATCGAAAAAAAAATCAAGCTACTGTAGGTTATAGAGCTTTATCTCCTTGAAAAATTTTGTAAGTAGATAAGGCTCTACAGCCTACTTTAGCAGCTCGATTTTTTCAGTCATATTTGTGATAAACAAATGGCAGGCAGAGTCGCATTTTGCCTGATGTTTGTTCTCTATATAGTTCTTAAGGCAACATCATCAACCATTTGTGCTAATAAAAATAAACGATAGCCCAAAACTCATTTTGGCGGACGTTCATTCCCCGTGGCTCTTGATTTCCTCTAGGAAAATACGGCTAAAGAGCCACAGGAAATAAACGTCAGGTCAAATGAGTTTTGGGCCGGCGTATATTTAATTAACACAAAAGATAAATGATGTGGCCTAAGAAGCATCAAGTGCTGAACGCATGCAACTATGCATGTCGAATAATCCGGAAAGGTTCAAGTGGGTAACTGTTAGGGAAAAACCAATCAAATCACGTTCAGATCGAATATACCTTTCAGACAGATTATACTCAAGATTATTTCGTGGTCCTTCTCACGAAATACAGATTGCCACTAAGCGCTTTGAGAATGGGTCGGGCATCCCCAACTACCATGGACTAGACTGAATTTGCAAAACCAACCTGGAAATGTGTCAAAGACTGGAACAAGCAAATGCAGCATGGTTAATACTCTTTAAAAGCCAAAAACAAATCGGGTCGGTATCATCAGCTGAGGACTCCAGCAACTCGGTTGTTATAATTGGAGATTCTGACGTTAGCAATATACATTTATCTGTAAGCTTGAATGCTATCACCTGATAACGTCCAGTCCACAGAATTGAACAATTTAGACTCCGATTACCAGGTATGCTTAGTACTGCCGGTCATTGCTCGACGGTTGTTTTATGTGTGGAAGCAAAAATGTTACCCAGGATACCCCTTCTGTCCTTGTAAAGAGGCTTTATTGCTTGGTAGGAATTATCAGGAAGACGATATGCTACCCGTATTCTTGTTGTGGGCCAATTTCCCCGTCCAGTCCATACCAACATCAAACAGAGTACGATAATTTCATTCCAAAAGGTGCACATTTGATGATGCAGTGTTTGTTGATCCTTGGCCTGGTCTAGTTTCAAATCATAGTCTACTGGTTAATGATGGGCTTCACTTACCTCATGTCCTACGTGATCTTATTCATGAGTTTGTAAACTATTCAGCTGCCTCTCAGGAGCAGACTCCGTTAAGGAAATGATGGGGACATGATGGGGAAATTTCAAGATGATGATTCCCTTTTCGGACTGTTATTTTCTGTCATTTTAGGCCGTGTAGCTGCATACGCATCCGTCGCTCACGTCTCTACAACAACTTTTTTTTGTTTTAGCAGCTGTACTGTATTTTGGTTACCTAACTATCTATCTTTACCAGGTCACAAATAAGTAATAAGTTGACGTGCCATCCTTTTATGCTTCCTTCCTTCCTTCTAAACTTGTTAGCACTCTTCTAGTCTTAGGAAATGTTGCGGGAAGAATGTTAAGTTTATGCTAGGAATGTTATGTTGAAACCTCCGCTTTAGGTATTTCCGGTGTGTTTAGGTGACGTTTAATGTAAGGAATGGTTTGGTCGCAAGTGTTGCTAAGCACCGCAGGTCGAACTCCTGGTCTCGATTCTTGCGGGATTTTACGAGATGTAGAGTAGTTGCCAAAGCAGGAGTTGTCATCAGAAGGATGCGTCGGCGCACGTGCACGGGACCAACAATAAAAGCAACTCTTTGGCAATAAACAAGAAATTAGCCTTTTTACAGATTTGCGGTTCAAGTTGGCATCACAATAAAAGAATCATCAATTCTGTTCTGCTGTGTTTCATCCATAAAACTGTTGGTTTATGCTTCAGTAAAATCTTAACAATTGTAAATGATAACGTGCGACCAGTATTTCAAGACAGAGAAAGTCAAGGTCGTGAAATTTGTCGGTATTTCCGAGTTTCAAGATTGGTTCAAGAGTCGCATCATTTTTCCATAAAATATGTTCTCTGCTTAGTTCTTTAAAGAGGTATGTGTTTTTACTTTTAACATGTGTGGACTAATTAATAGTTCTTCAACCACATTATTAGCGAGGATGTAACCAAGTATAAATTACCTCAGTATACGTAAACTATTTGTACAGTAGCAGCCTTTGCATTCAACGCATGTAGGTGGGTTAGTGATTTTTATTTTTACTGAGTTAGTGACTTTATTTATTTTTTTATTAATTTCTTGGAGCCTTAAGTCATCTGAATCAAACTAATACTCGTAGAGATGATCCCTACTTAACGTTTGAAGGAAAAAGAAGTCTACAAGGGCAATGGGGGGGGGGGGGGGGGGCCAAACCCGAGATGCGAACCGATTAATCTCCAACCATCACCAAAGGGGAGCAGAGATGATGTATAAAATTGGCCTAATTAGATCCATAGTCGCTGAAGGAGAAAGGTACTCTCACACACTGGCAGAGACTTTTCCAGGGCTCCTCCAGTCATGGACCATATCAGCTCCCTTGGTGAACTAGGCAAGCCGCACAACAGACCACCCGGCAAGACCACAGAGATCCCGTATGAGCCCGCACCATACAAAACCTATTCCCTGCCTATGCCATGTTGGCTACCATGCAAAGAAAAAAAGTCGTAACTATAACTTCAACATGAATAAAAAAAATAAGTATGAGGCTTGAAAGTCTTCTATACGCAAACATCTACATCTGAACATCAACTGCTAATCCTTAGGGGTATGGATTGGGAGTTTCAGAAAGTATACTGCCAACACGAGCTGAACCCCTTTGTCGAGACGTACTTCAAAGCAAAAAGAAGAATATCGTGATTAATGAGGTTTTCCCTGGAACCCAAGCGAAGCAGGCAAACCGTGGCGGAGTGGTCGGGGCCTCGGATTTCCACGCATGGCATTGCGATCTAAGAACGACAGTTTTCACTATGCTCTAAATTGATGAGAAAACGTGCAATAAACACATTTTTAAAATGGCGGCCACATTCCAGACAGACGACTGTAGCATGTCCTCACTTCACTTTATATCGACAGTTGTTTTAACGGTCCAAATTTGAAAGCACTCAAATTGTTGTCATCTCAAAATCTTACGCGTTCTATACTAAATGGATACTATTTTAAACTGCATCGACTGTTTTCTCTGGCATGCTATCGGGTTTTTATGAAACATTTTTCATTATCGCATTTTAATTTTCATGATCGGCCTGAATATTCGTTAACGGAAGTACACGGTCGGTAATGAAAATTAAATTCCGATAATGAAAAAAACACGGAACAAAACTATTTCATTATTAAAATTAAAATTTCATTATTGACCATGCATTTCCGTTAACTGATATTCAGGCGAATAAAGAAAATTAAAAAGCAGCAATAAAATGAGTTGAATACAAATCGGATGGCACGCCTTAGTTTTCTCTTAAAGGGACATTCTTCCAGATTGTCTTTCCAGTATGGATCAGTTTTGTAACATTACTTCGGACCATTGTAAATGTTGAACAAGAATTCATTTTCCTGTTTTTCCCTTCGTGATAAACTGTTTTGCTACATAGACTCTAACGTATGTAAATGTTGCAAACCATATTTCGCGCAGGATGCTCGGATACAGTGAGAAGGTATGTCCTTTTAAGGGCATAATACCTGTATTTTGAAAATGACCACGTTTATCAAAATTGTACCCATTCCTGATTGGTTGCGACAATGCACACTCAATATTTAAAATATTTTTTTTTCTACGTTCCAAATCTGAAAAAAATCGTGAGTATACTACACCTATTTTCAAAATGTCACAAACGAATAAGAATGCCGGGAGTATTGGTTCAATTTATCCATCAGTGGCCGGCATAGGTGGAGTCGTTTTCATCCAAGTATTCATTTAAGGAGTAATAGCCGTTCTGTATATTTTTTATCATTTCATTTAACTAAGAGACGGGACACTAGTTCGTTTAGGTGTCGCTTTATGCGTCATGGCTTTATCTGTACTTTCATTTCTGATTTACTCCCCTGACTGTTGATGTATTTTTACATTCATTTGTAATCAATTTCCCTGAATGTTAATGTTATGTTCATGATGTTTGATTAATTTTGATGTTTGAGAATAAATATCCACGAAACTGCTTGCATTTTTTTTTTCATTTTGCGAACATAAATTCTCAAGTTGGGTACAGAATGAATTTACAGGCGGACATAAACAGCCTGAAAGACTGACACCAGCTGAGAGGGGATCGTATTGCACAACATGCTGCTATAATAATATGGAACACTATAAGGATGAAGCAAAAATCAACTCTGTCGCCCCAGCTTTGCTTTCCCGCTTGCCTGGCCAGCGGAAAACCGTGCTTTTCTGCTGGATCCCGGGCCATGTTGGGATAGCAGGGAATGAGCAAGCTGATTCTGCTGCGAAAGGGGCCCTTTCTGGCCCTCTCGGCAGGGATCTCAGCCTTGTTCCCTCGGACGCCTTTCCAACTCTGCGTCTGACGTTACACGCTTTTTGGCAAACCTTGTGGGACAGACAGGGCGGTAATAAATTACGGGCCATTAAAGGCACTGTCGAGGAGTGGCACTCGGCGTGTCGCCGCAGTCGCCGTGAGGAGGTTGTGTTGGCCCGTTTACGCATTGGTCACACCCGACTTACTCACTGTTTCGTTTTGCGGGGGGGTTGACCCTCCTGAATGTTATTGGTGTCGACGGCCACTTACGGTCCGGCTCTTCCTTGTTGATTGTCGCCATCTTGATGGTGTTCGTCGTCGTTTCCATCTTCCGCATGACATTGCGCGTCAATTGGGCGATAAGCCTGTCCTCTTGTCCGGTGTTTTTCAATTTTTGCAGGAGGTACAGATGTATGACAAGATTTAGATTAGGGGTTTGAATAACATCTCTGTAATGTGTGGTGCAGTGGCAACCCGGACCACTGCACTGTGACTGAGGTTGGCGCTAATGACCAAGCTGTCAACGCGCCATTAAACCTCAATCCCCCCCCCCCTCTGTCGTCCCAATATTGTTGTTTCTTTAAAATCAACACAAACAGTTCCATTCCGCAAGTGGTCACAAACATTAGGTCATCTACATTAGGGACACCACGCCAAATCAAAAAAGTTATCCACGATGCTAGTCACACTGGTGGTATGGCAGCCATACTGCGAGGTTTTTGATTCGGGAAACACGGCAGACGGAAAATCCGATTTACATCACAACAAAAGTTTAGATGGCCAAATTTTCGGTTGCGGTTTCTGATGTTGTATGTTTAGCCGCAGCGAGCGCGGCACCTAATTTGGAGAAAAAAATTGTATTTCGACCTGTACATCTTTGTAGCGTAATTTGGAACATTAATTCAGAATAAAGAAAAAGTTCTGTAAATCTTTACTGAGGTGCAAATCTGGTTTTCTGGCTACCCTGCTTTTCTCACAATATGGCTGTCACCGCTGCTGCTTTAGCATGTTCGTGACTATCATTTTAAGACTTCTGAAATTTTTTTTAGAACTTTTTAGAACAACCATTTTCCCCGGGTTTCATAATTCGTAATGGCGTTAGGATGAAGAGTAACGTCGGTTAATACAACAAATAAGTGAATTGACATGGTGTCCCTAATCTAGATAATTTCCAAACATTATACCATAACCCAAATCTGTATAACTAATATAATAATATTTGTTTGTTTGTGTGTGTGTCGCCAGATTACCGAGATTCCCCCTACTAATTCTTATTTCTACTGTTCGTGCTTCAGCAGTGGGAATCTCGATAATCTTTTTTCTTTTGTTTGTTTGAATCGCTGTCAAACGGGGTTGATGGTATTATCTGTATAAGTAATGATTCGAACTGTGTTTTCAACAAAGAGACACAATGTGATGACGTCACAATATTTTCATGGAAACGGGCCTCTTTGTCTCTTAATCCTGATCTATCTAATCATATCAAAAACCAAAACTAGTAAAAGGGGCCGCCAAGTTCCGAGTGGTTCGGCCCTTCAAAGGAGTGATATCAACACACCAAAACATTCGCCAAGTTAATCGCACCGCTTAATAATTCGAAGGTTAAATGAAAACTAGAACATTGCTACTTTTGGTAGTAATGTTCAAGTTTCATTTAACGTCCAAAGTATTATTCGGTGCGATTAAGTTGGCGAATGTTTTGGTGTGTTGATATCACTCCTTTGAAGGGCCGAACCATTCGTAACTTGACGGCCCCTTTTACCAGTTTTGGTTTTTTATATATCACTCCTTTTTTTTAAATTATGTATTGACTCAACTCCACTACCGTGCAGATGAGTAATAAAGTGCCACGTCAACAAGAAATTGGTTTTCAACAATATGCTACTATCTTTTGCCTATAGGCCGAACCATTCTCAACTTAGTCACCTCTTTATTGGCTTTTGGTTTGGTTTTAATTTTGTTGTAATTTGTTGTATTTAGTTAGTTTTGGTGTGTTGATATCACTCCTTTGAAGGGCCGAACCACTCTCAACTTGGTGGCCTCTTCACCAGTTTTTGGCTTTGTTTATTTTGCTTTGTTTTTACACTTGGTGAATTGGACGTGAATACAATTTCTTTGCAACGTTGTTTAGATTTATCGTGATACACTAGTGTGTGTCTAAGCACGCACGTCAGTATACACGTTCTCATTGTCGGAACTTTGGCCGTCCAATGAGAGGCGATGCCGACAATACTAACAATGGTTATAACAATATTTTTGTACTTACGCGCCCTCCCACGCCATCCCTGTTACGCCCCAAGGCTCCAAACCATAAAAGGTACGCAGTTCGTATTGTAGTGCACCCATTCGTCCAATTTCATAGCTGGAAGCCTTCCCGTTATCTGGGAATCGATGATTAATCACCCTATGGGATTTAACATGGGGACGAGCGGACAGCTAGCTAGTTAGTAACACATTTTCAACGTTATTGAGGGGCAGATTTTGCATTGAAAACAGCATAGCTTCAAACACGAGTTAATTTTTGTCAGGTGGGTCAGTGCTCTCGATTTCAACACAATTTAAGCTTTTGTACCGCATTATTATTTTTCCCTAAGTGCCTAAAATGTGCCCAACTATGCTTCAAGATATAAGACACTGACGCAATGGCGTCGCGATACAATGGTTTACAACCTCGACAATTGAATTAATATGATGTTTGTTGTGATGTTTGTTGCCTAACTTGGTGCAACACACTAGCGTGTGTCTAGATTCTAATGAAAGCTTGGGTGACTGCTAATGGAAAATCACAGCGTTTTAATGCAAATGTGAAATGCCCAACAAACGAAAGTGATATCTTGATTCTCACTACGACTTCAATAGAATTTGGAGTGGGAATCTGCGTAATCTGGCGACAATCTAATGAAAGCCTGGACGACTGTTAGCGGGAAATTCAGTATTTTCATGCAAACAGGAAATCACAACAATGCTATAAAAAAAAACCGTCTATACGAGGAGCTGTCCTAGTGGTCGAACAAATTAAGTTGTCGTTTATTGTTGTAGTTTAAGGATATACAAGTTGTTGTTGTTTAATTATGGAAGTATATTCGTGCTGTCAGTTTGGTTCGTCCCATTTACTCTAGTGAACTTCATCCGTAACAATACTGCACGTTGTTTGCTTGAATTCCCTCGGCACCAGCACACGAATTAAACTTCTCTGCAAATTGGTTTCGAAAGACAAACAAACGCTAAACAGGCGCAATAAGGCTTACGCCGTCTCGGCAGTAATAGCTGCTCGCGAGGGTCAATGAAATTCCTCATCCTAATTTGTTTACTTTTTTTTTGTAATCTCGTCAACTCGCAGACGGAACTTAGGCTACTTACGCGCTCCTCTGACTTCGTGGGTGGCCGGATTATACTTAAAAGAATTAATTCAAGATTTTAAAATTCCGCATCACTCCTTTGTTGTTTAAGCGCCATATTTCCTCTAGTGTCTGCAAATTGAGCTGGGCAGCACTTAAATCGTCTTTCGGCGGTCAATGATTCTGTTATCGTCTTTACACCGTCCAACTTAAAGCGAAAAACAAGAAGAAGAAAAAGAGCGGGTTTTTAAGTTTTAATGTATGCAAATCGCCTCATAATAAAAAAAATTAACATTTAAGTGAGGGAAACAGAGTGAGGTGTTCATCCAAATAATCAGCTTTTGTGGAAACAAAAAAAGTATTCCGTTTTTAAAGAATACAGAATACATTATTATTATTTTTTTTAGTTTGACGTGCTTGGTAGCCTACGCTGTTAGTTTTAGGCTTTTATAGTAGAGTATAGTATAGTAGTGTAGTAGAGGTTAATAATCTACGGTAAGCTGTTTGTCCGAAAAATGTTTTCGTATTTATCAGCATAGACACAACAAGGACCAGCCAATGGCCGATCGAGCGAAGAGGGCGGAGTCGAATTCGCAAC
The DNA here is from genome assembly GCA_023313725.1 of Lithobius niger. Lineage (NCBI taxonomy): Eukaryota > Metazoa > Arthropoda > Chilopoda > Lithobiomorpha > Lithobiidae > Lithobius > Lithobius niger. The sequence continues at coordinate 24,525 of JAHWFP010206155.1, read as the reverse complement.
TGAATTTGGATTCTGTGTTCGTGTTTGTCTCTTTGGGACGATAACATTCGCAACAATTTTCTGATTTGGTTGAACTTTGTTGACACGAGCGATTTAGTGGATGAAAGAAACGAGTTGGAAGATGAAATTCGTACCTCAAATGTTTTCGGATACATTCATGACACGATCCAAGATATGCGAGGTAGAGCACTGAGCACAACAGTCGGCAGAACACTGGGCAGAGAACATATGAAGTGATAATGTAGTGTACCATCTCTAGCACGGCCCAATAACTGTGACCTTGAACTCAACTATATGCTTATAGTCTTCAATTACGGATGATTGTAGATTTACGAGATGATTTCAAAGCCGTCTAGATCGTGTTTCTGAGGCTGTTACTCCAAACTGCACCAAGACCTCTTCAGAACCCCTACGAACACAGTGGGAGTCTTGTCTTTTTTTGTTTTAGTCGTCAGGGTCGGATTCGTTATCGGGCCCTCTAGGGTTGGATGCCACAGCTTTGTCCAATCGGATGTCATGTTTATTTCTGGAATTTCGTTCTTGTGTCGGGCGGTTGTCGAGGGGTTTACGAAAGATTAAGAATGAAATGAATGAAAAAAAACCGAGAGCTAAAAAATAGCTGTACTTGTGTTCCTTAGTTTCTCATGTTATCAACCCATTCAGAACCACAAAGCGCTGTAGGAGTAGTTTTTTCCTAATTCTCATGTAGGTTAAAAACGTGATTCTGTCTCATGCCGTCTTAGCTGGGAGGCCACCCGCAGTCAACTCGCTGCTGTTTGCTCGCTGTCCGCACGAAGCCTCGCTTTGCGTCGTGTCTAACAAAAATCCGAACCAGAACCGATTTTCGATGGTTGGGAGTGGAGCATACACATTTGGAGTGTTCCTTGTGGTAAAAGCTACCCTCACCTTGTATTTCAGAAGGGCCAGCATTGCGAGTACCAAAAGTTAGGTCTTTTCACCCACTAAATCTAAACGAGCGCTGTCGGAATGTAAAAGTCACTGATTCGTGAACTGAAGTGAATAGTAAGAGTGAAGTGAACTGAAGTGAACTGCAAGAGGACGTACGGTTTCAACAAACATGCTAAACAACTATAGCTAGACGAAAATAAAAGCGTAATTTTACAGAAAAAAGGCAGCAAACTTGAAGAAAATTAAATTCAAAAAATGTGAACGAGAACAAAATAATGTACTAACCTCGATTGCTTAGAAATAAACAGATTGTGGAAGTATAATTTTCACGCAAGCAATAACCTAAATTTACGTAACTGTATTGATTGTCGTATTATTATGATTCCCATCACACCTTAAAAAACAGGACCTTAGGGCCCGATAGACCACGCAACTTCGAGTTTTATTCCAGCCAGACAATATTGCGGTTGCAACTGTGATTATCCCTAAACTGATTCCTACCTTCACCAACTTCAAATAACACCAATTAATTCCTTTTTAGTTTTGGCTATAACGGTAGTCGTGTCATTGGTGGGTGTTAATACAAAATAGCTATCGAAACTTTAGCCGAATTAAACAAATTTTTTAAAAGTTCGCCCTAAGTGCACAAATCGATTAAAAATTAAAAACACAATACTGGTCGGAACCGCTTTTAGGCGTAATTTCTAAAACAGAAAGATAAATGAAACAGAAAATTATATCAGAGCATTAAAATTAGCTTTAAAAACTCATCAAATACTGCTAAAAAAAACGTGTTTTTAGCTGTGCACTTACAGCTTTTTTGTGGACTTTAACGATGAAAGTGCTCTTTTAAATTATAATAACTAAATTTCAGCCAGATTGAGCAAAGAAATTAGTTATTCATCCGTCTTTCCTTCCTACCTACCTACCTACCTATGTGTAACCTGAACAAAAAAACGGCTTCGCTGTTCAGGAAAAAAAAAAAACATAATAATAATAAATTATACAGATCACGTACTCACATTCACAGTCAACGCAACACTGTGGAAGTGAGTAATTTCCGTTAAACCAAAATAAATTCGACGTTATGTCAATCTTTAAGATTATACAGATCGTATCCCTATGGAACTCTAGCTCTGCTGTGAAGGTAGATAAATAAAAAACTATGAGCATTCACTGAACCAAAAAAGTATAATTTGAACTCCAATTCCAGGGAACAAGGGTTGTTTTTATTTATTTTTTTGGTAATAACTGGAAGTGAATGCAATTTATGTTCGAATTGGGCCATGTCTGTGTGTGTGGGGTGTATGTTTTATTTGTGCATTATGCAGGCGTTTTGTAATTTGGGATTTGTTTTGTCAATGTTCGTGGGTTTGTTTTAATGTTTTGTTTCTCGAGAGTGGTTACGTGTACTATGCGTGTGCATTTTATAATTCGTGAAACCTGCAGATCTTTCTTGTTAAGGTCGTTTGTTCTGTACTTTTCCAAGGAATAATGATTGTTTTTATTTTATTCTTTAGAAATATCAAAAAGTGAACGCAATTTATGTTTGAGACGGGCCGTGTCTGGGAGTTTGTGTGTGGGCTTGTTTCATTCGTGCATTATACAGGTTTTTTTTTTTATTCCTTTGGGTATTTTTTTTGTTTTTTTTTTCTCGAATTCGAGTTCAAGTCAAGTCTGTCATGTGTATGTCCAATGTAAGTTCATCAAAGTAAGTTTTTTTTAATCACAGTTTTGAGCATACTGGCTAACAAACAATGATTTTCGTTTGCTTCGCTCCCTCAGTCAGCGCATCTCAATTCCACTATAATTCCCTGGATTTTTTGCCTGCAGTGACAGTGTGGTGTCACAGAATTTCTATAACAGGCATTGTGAATAACTGCTAATTTCCACTTCGGGGCCCTTCTTCTCCCTTGCCTTCTGTGGGAAACCCGGACCATTTAATTCTGTGAACAATGCTTATTTCCAGCATCGTTAGCATCTGTTTAATGCCCGCCTACGAATTGTGGCTGGCGTCTTCAACTTTGCATTGTTGACTAATAACAATGTTAGAACAATGAAACTCGTCATTTAGATCCCCATAACTACGGAATAGCACGACCAATAATAATTCTGTGTTAAGGTGCAAATCTGCACCACGGTAGCTGTCCTAGAGACCATCCTCACGGTCACACACCAAATATCACGAAAGAGATGCGGGGACAAAATTCACTAAAATTCGACTCGGTAGACTTTTAACATATAGACTAGAAGAAGCCCGTCTTCCGGTCTTAAGGTTTTGTCGGTCGTGTGTATGTCCATGCTCACAATCATGCGCATATGGTTAACAAACGCTGATTTTCATTCGCTTTGCTCACTCAATCAGTGCATCTCCCTTGTCACTGTAAAACCTTCTTACTCCTTGCCTTCTTGCCTGCAGTGATAGTGTGGTGTTGCCCAATTCCTATAACAGGCACTGTGAACGACTGCTTATTTCCACTTAGGCATCGCCTCGATCTGCTCGAGGAAGGTAGGCTACCTACTGCTCTTTTCCTACAAACTGACTCCTATATCAAATGGCCCCAAAAATGTACCTCTTCAATAAGGGTTTGATGACTGCGAATTTTGTCATTATTGATTGTTTATTCGTGTCATACCAGACTCCCGTTTCCCGTTTGTTTTAAACAGTAAGATTCATGGGGAAACCCAGATGTTTTTTTTTTGGTTGATAATGCGGTTGCTGCATGTTTCTCTTGTTTATCCGGTCTTTATACCCTATAACAAATAAATGTCGGTGCTTTAGCTACCTACTTAGTAACACGAAATTTTCTCCGTAAAAAATACTTTCCCACAGTTTAATGATACGATATGCAGAGATTTCTACCGCGAGGGGAATTGTTTCCAGTAGGATGAATTCATCTGTACTCCTGTTACAGTTGAAAGACAGTCTGCCAGTGAGGTTGATTTTTATAATTTACAACAATAATGTATCTGGCAACATAAAGATCTCATCCACCTGGCGGTGACATACTAAAGTGTGTCTGCATAGATTTCAAACATCCCTCTTCAGGCAAGCGTATTTGGTGCAACACCATACTCAACAAAACTGACTTGCAATTTGCACTAGCGTGCATCCGTAGGTCTACGCAGCTAGTAATTAGTAATTAGCAACTGGTTGGTCCAACACGGTAGTTTCCAGGTGGTCACAGTTGGTGACGGATAACCAAATAGCAGGAAGAGCAGTGAGCAATGGTGCAAATGGCTTCATTTTTGGGGCAGCCAACAGTTCCCACTGAAGGCAAAAAATGGGATTCCTGGTTAATAATAATAAGTTCCCTGTTCATCTCTAGGAACGAGGGTGGATGGGAAGAGCGATATTCAGTGCCACTGACACCCAACCACAATTTAAACAAAGGTGAGCGTCAATTAATAATTAACAGATTAAAACAAGTTACAACACACGGGCAGATGAAAAATGTTACGAAACGTTTAAACAGGACGGAATAAAAAAGGTTGTAGATTAAAATCACTAGGTTTGCGCTTAAAATTTTGTACTGAGCAAGCCGAGACAATGTCTTCCGTCAGTGCATTCCAAACAGGTGCAACCCGGACCGAGAAGAAACACTTCCTACCATTTAGACGGAATGGCTGTAGCTTCAGTTTTAGAGAGTGGCCACGGGTTTTTGTCCTCCCAACCAACTCAAAAAAGTCAGACAATCTGCTGGCACATTGTTCAAATTGAGGTACACCAGAACTAGATGAGCTCTTAAATGGCGCAACTCAAGAGTATCAAGACCCAAACTGGTTGTTCCACTAATGGTTATCATATCAAAAACTAAAACTGGTAAATGGCCGCCAAGTTCCGAATGATTCGGCCCTTCAAAGGAGTGATATCAACACACCAAAACATTCGCCAAGTTAATCGCACCACCTAACAGTGCGAAGGTTAAATGAAAACTAGAACATTGCTACTTTCGGTAGCAGTGTTCAAGTTTTCATTTAACGTCCAAAGTATTATTCGATGCGATTAAGTTGCCGAATGTTTTGGTGTGTTGATATCACTCATTTGAAGGGCCGTACCATACGGAACTTGGCGGCCCCTTTTACCAGTTTTTGTTTTTGATATGATATCACTCATTTTTTTTTTAATTGTGTATTAGACTCAACTCCACTACCGTGCAGATGTGTAATAAAGTGCCACGTCAACAAGAAATTGGTTTTCAACAATTTGCTACTACCTTTTGCCTATAGGCCGAACCATTCTCAACTTAGTCACCTTTTTGTAGGTTTTTAGTTCGGTTTTAATTTTCTTGTAATTTGTTTTATTTCGTTAGTTGTGGTGTGTTGATATCACTCCTTTGAAGGGCCGAACCAATCTCAATTTGGTGGCCTCTTTACCAGTTTTGGGCTTTGTTTATTTTGCTTTGTTTTTACAGTTTGACAGTTTGACAGTTATTTTTCGTGAATTGGACGAGAATACAATTTCTTTGCAACGTTGTTTAGCTTTATCGTGACACACTAGTGTATGTTTAGGCACCTACGTAGGTATACACGTTGTCAATTTCCGAACTTTGGCCGTCCAATGAGAGACGATGCTGACAATACAAATAATGGTTATAACAACACTTTCGTACTTACGCGCCCTCCCACGCCATCCCTGTTACTTCGCCAGGCTCCAAACCATAAAAGATACGTAGTTCGTATTGTATTGCACCGATTCATCCAATTTCATTGCTGGAAGCCTTCCTGTTATCTCTGTATCGATGAATACTCACCCTATGGGATTTAACATGGGGATGAGCGGACTAGCAAGCTAGCTAGTTAGCTACTAACTAGTAGGAACACATTTGCAACGTTATTGAGGGTCAGATTTTGCATTAAAAACAGCTTAGCTGGCATTCCGACATGAGTTAAGTTTTGTCAGGTGGGTCATTGCTCTCGAGTTCAACAGAATTTAAACTTTTGTACCGCATTATTATTTTTCCCCAAGTACCTGAAATGTGCCAAACTGCTTCAGGATATTCGACACTGACGCTATGGAGTCGCGCTACAATGGTTTACAACCTCAACAACTGAATTGATGTGATGTTTGTTGTGATGGTTGTTGCCTAACTTGACGCGACACACTAGCGTGTGTCTAGATCATACCAAAATCTAAACTGATAAAGAGGTCGTCAAGTAGAGAGAACTACACAATGGGCAGACCCAAACATTCACCAGGTTTCATACCACCGACAAAAGGTTAAATGAAGTATTTTTCCATTGCTGCTCTCGACAGTGGCATTGTTCTAGTTTTTCGTTTAACGTCTGAACTACATTGCCGACAAAGGAAGAATATCCTTGTTTTCCCGAAAAACGAGTATCAATGCTGTATATATAATCCACCCAAAACCAAAACTGGTATAAGAGCAGCCGCCAAGTTTAAAAAAAGGGTCGGCCTTTCAAAGTTGTTATATCATTCAACTAGGAAAAGACCGCCAAGGTTAATCCTATTAGCCAAGTTAATCGCACCTACTATATAATAGTTCAAAAATTAAATGAAAACTAGAAGATTGCTACTAGTGGTAGCAATCTCCAAGTTTCCATTTAACGTCAAAAGTATTATTTCGTGCGATTAACTTGGCTAGTAGGATTAATCTTGGCGGCCTTTCCCTGGTTTAATGACATCACTACTTTGAAAGGCCGACCCTTTTTGGAACCACAATTGTTCGGGGGTGCTTGTTCGTACCAAAAGCAACAAACAGCGGGTGACCATATTGGTGAAAGATTCTGACGTCATCAGCAACCATGGTAGCAAGTGGGCTAGCAACTTTCGGTACGAATGAGTGCCAATCAAAAATACTCTACAAACCCGTACCCAACCTTACGTTATTTGTACAAACCACCAAAAGCAAGAAAGTCCGCAGTTACATTTCAGTTACAATTTATAACTATAAGTCATTCATTCACGTTGGCCGCCCGTAAGGCCTCATAGTTAGACACTAACCACCCTATGATGGTTTAAAAATGAAAGATTAAAACGAAAACCAAGATCGATTCATTTTGTTTATCAACAAAGAATTAACGGGTTGAACGGGTTTATTCTGAGATCAAAGAATTAACCAAAAAAGGTCAAATGGTTTTAGCGAGCGTTAATCGTACCCGGTCATCTGTCCGAGACACCGGACTACAATGTTAACTGGAACATGCAACGACATTGTCACTTTTCCCGAGCAAACTCTAAACCAGTCTTGTGCGCTTCACGTGTTGTTTACCCATTGTTGCATGTTAGAGCATTGCAGTATGGGACCCCATCCGCCGTCACCTTCTTTGAAAATTCTTGTGCGCGAACAAACTCTAATAAGCACTGCCTGTCAGCCGTGCTAATATCATTATTTATAGTTTGTTTTTCTTGTGTTTGTAATTCATGATCTTGGTTTTTTGGGGGAAATTCATTTACTGCGAAAAAAGGTTTTAGAGAACGTTAACCACTGCTGCTTTTGTAGGAGGACAACAATAAAGTGTTTTTGTTTGGATGATATTTGTTTGCATTTCATGTGTTAGCTGTCTTCATCTATTAGCTCTTCGCGTAAGTTACAATTTTTATTTCTTGCTTCCTTTTTCACCCCCCACCCCCACCTTAAAAAAACGCCTTATTTCGCTTTGTCGAGATGTTTCTGGGCTGATTATTGTTTCAGTTTGCATTGTTGCCGCATCATTCGATCGAGGTTTCTACTTAACAATAACTATTCCAACAACAAATCTGAAACAATAGAGCTGCACGTAACAAATAGCTTTGGTCATTCTTCGTATTTATAAGGCTAGCCTCTTAAGCAGGTGTTTGCCAAATTACTACATTACTTCACTCATAATGCTTTAATGAAATAATGTATAACGATGAGAAATGACGCTGCAGTTAAGAAACCAAGTTAATATGCTTTTGGTATTCTGTGTTAAACAGCTGCAAGTGCGGCGCCATCTAGTGACAGAAAAAAGGAAGAAAATGCAAATAAAACATGTTTACAGTTTGTTTAAACTGAGTGAAGTCGTCATTCACACTTAACTAATTCGTTCTATTTAGGGTTGTGTACAGAATCCCATCCAGAATACGAATAGACATACTCAAGTGTTCATGACTAAAACTGGTCAGGAATTGGAAAGGATGAAAATGAAAGGAAAGTATCAGTTATAAGATATATGTGTCGCCTGGAAATTTTTACTAGATTTTAAATTCACATTAGGATCTAAAAAAAAAATTGTTTCCATTGTCGTTTTAATATATTTTTCTCTGCACAAAGAAAAAGGTAAAAGGCTGCTGCATAGATCTAGTCAAAAAACATACGATATACAGGGTGGGGCAGAAAGGACGGAACACCCTAGGCAATCAAAGATGGTTAATGTTAGGATAATGAAACTTTGCATGGTATGTAGGGGAACGGGGGGCCAACTAACCATGAATCGATCGCTGACCTTGACGCATATTTTCACGGTCATCGTGATGCTAACTTTTTAACTATGCTTCGTAGAACCCCAGTGTAAATTAGAAACTTGTAGACAGTGTCAAGGCATGGCCAATGCAAATAACAGAACGAAATTCGGTACGTCAGTTTAGGAGTTACCGGCATTACAAGAATCATTCTGTTGTGCTGGCCGAGTGACTTTCCTGCCAAACAGTTCTGTCAGGCTCTTTCGTACACCACGCATTGTATTGGTAGGTAATGGTGTTGGCAGCATACGCTAATTGGCATAATTCATTAACCGTGATCAGCTCTGAAACAAAATCAGAAATGTTAACCTGAGGGAGGAACAACATTAGTTTTATTTCTAGACGGCCACGGTGACTAACTAAGACAACTTGTATAAGATGCTGTAGTTTGCAGCACCATTCTGTTTATACGTGTAATGTAGGAGGTTGTGTTGAGCTAGTGTCGAGTCATCAGTATGTCAGTTGCTGTTTGTTTCCAAGCATGCTGCATGTACTTTAAGGACCACTGGACTTAATTTTACACTCACTGTTTGGCAGGAAAGCCACTCGGTCAGCACAACAAAATGATGCTTGCATTTTCGTAACTCCTAAACTAGCGTACCGAATTTCGTTCTGTTTTTTGCAATGGCCATGCCTTGCCAATGTCTACAAGTTTCTAATTTAAACTGGAGTTCTACGAAGCATAGTTAAAAAGTTAGCATCACGATGACCTTGAAAATATACGTCAAGGTCAGTGATCGATTCATGGTTAGTTGGCTCCCGTTCGCCTACATACCATGCAAAGTTTCATTATCCTAACATTAACCATCTTTGATTGCCAAGGGTGGCCCTTCCTTTCTGCCACACCCTGTATAGTATATAGACTAGTGGGCTAAATGGAACCGAATGACAATTAAAAAATCCTAATTTAAATGGCTTCGATTTACATAGCGCTTCATATGATACACGAATACATTTTCAACATCATGGTCCACATTTACTCTATTCTGAACACCCACGCACCACACCTGAAGTCGACCAAGTCTGACCAGTAGACTGTGCTTGCTCCTTCGTTTGAGGTCACCTGGAAAAGCTCACAAAGCTAGCAGTGCACACTGAGACTTAGTTTTTCTTCCTGTTCAGCTTGGTAGCACACTGCCATTCTGATACATTGAGGGAAAAATTAATGCTCACTTATAAATTATTGCTCATATTATACAATACTACTTTTCGATCACTTTAGATAAGCGAATACCTAATAGTTTGTATCTCGCTAGTAATTCAATCAATAAAAATATTTAAAAAAAAATCTGGGGAATGTAGTGGAATGGAATGCAGTGAAGACTACATTTCTTAGTGCAGTTTCATTCGCGTCATTTAGCCAATACGCTAACGTGCTCTTTTTGTTGTGTAATATTTTGATGCTCAATGCTTAGCGTTAGTTTTATTTTGTTTCTTGCAATCTAATTTTTCCTGTGAAGGTTAAAAACAGGGTATTTTCCGTTAGCTTCTTTTGCATGGAAAAGTTATAAAAAGGTAGAGCTTTAAACATACTGAATGTTGTCACTTTCGACGTAATATAGAATTTGCGTCAGATTTTGGACTTCGAAGCCGCTTCTAAAAATAATATTTGAACTTGTCAAAAAAAATTATGCTTTAGTTACAAATAGAAGAAATAGGCATTCGCAGACTTAGCAGGAATACTGGGGACGTGGTAGCAAAAAAAGAAAATACTGTCAAAACGAGCAACAGTAGAAGCAGCAGTAGGAGTTTAAGACAGATGATGGTTTTTCGAACATTGTGTCCTAAACACTTCACAAAAATTCGTGCCTCCAGTGCCCCTATTCCATTTCTCATTCCATTTCCTCAGTAAGGAGACACGACCTTTCTCCAAGCCACATGATAAGAAATACGTTAAATATAAGCAGGTTTTCAATTGTTTTTTTTTGTGAGCATTCTAGACTTTGTGTCAACTTTCCCACTAGACTAAAGAAACTTGTAACCCTTGTGTCATGAATTATCTTCTACTTTTTTTTATTCTGAAAGATTTGTTTACCAAAGGGGCAACCTATCTAACGGGACTGATGGAGGGGGGAGGAGGAGGAGGAATCACGCTTTTTTTTTATGTTCAGCGCAGGAACTACGAAAAAATGTTGAATTTTTAGCGTTTTTAGCGTTTTAGTTGTTGTTGTTGTTGTTTTAGACAACATTGTTTCCTGGCGCTTGGGAACATGCTTAGAGGCTACCGTGTAACAGTTGCCAGAACAACGTGCTACAAGCTCTGTTAAATGTATTGTTGTGGCCCATTTATTGTTATAAGGACAACTCATAGTTGTCTATTGTTGTAGCCCTAAGTGCATTGTTCTAGAACGGCATATTTTTAACAATAGACGTAGCATCCGATTTAGCATTGTTATCCACTGTAGTAAATTCCGTATAACTAAGGCGTTTTTTTTTTTTTTGAACGGAGGTGTACACAATTTGGCTCCATTCTGCACAGTTGATTCTGCATTGTTGCAGTCAGTTGAAGTAATCGGGGCAAAAACAATTGAGGAAAACGCTTTGGAAGCAATTCAACTTGTTTCCCGAAGCCAGCATTGAAGAACTAAATAAGTCCAATCATGTTCTACCAGTTTTGAAGCTGAGCATCCTATGGTTAAAACTGGAATATTTAAGCGAAAGCCAACCTCATACACTGTAAAAACTAAGCATCATAAAATTCGTATGATGCATATGAAATTCAGTTGTTTTGTTGATGAGCCTCCTGAATATCGTAAAATCATCTTAATTTAAGATGCAATGAATCTGTGCTTCGAAGATTTAAGACACCGCCTGTTTAATATGCGTCCTAATTTCAGACGTCTTTCATTTACAATGCCATTAAACATAGGATGCATCTTATTATCAGATGGAAAACACGCGAAATAAATATTTTAAGATGTTTAGTTGTTTAAGATGCCATAGTTTTCAGTTGCCAAATTCATGCAGTGTATAAGATGGCAGCAATTTCAGATGTCCTCGTAGTTAGATGGTTTATTTTTAAGTGGGAAAAGAGAGAAAATTGGAAAATTGTAAGATGACATTTTATATTAAGCGGGGTAACCGGTAAAGACGGCAACATTTTAAGATGGCAATTTTATTTTAAGTTGTGAAACTAGCAAAGATGCCATAGTTTTAAGACGGCACAAAGCATTAAATCGGAAACGAAGTGACGTGCCAACATTTTAAGGCAGCAGTTTATTGAGTAGGAAAAAAAAATAAAGTGTCTCAAACCTGGATCCCGTAAGCGTGGGACAAAAAACAGAGCCAAAAAAGAAAAAGAAACTTACGTGTTAGGCGTCGGGAAACCAGCCACTAATATAGAGAGAAAAAGGAAATGGCCACACAGTATAAATACCTATCTTTTTACGAAACAAACCGAAATCATCGTCGTTGACTGATGGGGAATTTTTTTATTTTCTGGATGGCCGAAGAATCGAGCAATCGAAGATAACAATGATATAGTATGTCAATGAAAACAATATTTTAGATCGACAATTGGAACCGCACGTGGTTTAAACACTGTAGAGTTACAAGCCAGATATTACCTTCTTTGTTCCAACTATGATTAGCGAACAATTTGTTTTCGAAGCATTCTCGGGTTGCTACAATAATCCCTCGGGCTCCGTCCTCCGGAGTATTGTAGCAACCCTCGAATAGTTCGAAAAGAACTTGTTCGCTAATCGTTGTTGGAACAAAAGGGTAATCCAGACACACGCTAGTGTGTCGCCGCCAAGTAACAGTAGATTATCCCATTGTAGACATCCAATTGTTAAAAATTGATTGTTAATGATAAAAAGGCGGCTCACTAGCAGACATGTGTCTGTTAACTGTAAGCAACTGAAAGCATATTTTGGCATGTTGAGGATAAATCCCAATGCGACAGAAATGTTTCAAATTGTGGAAAATGTAAGGGGAAGGGTCAGAGATTAGGAAAAACTAAAATTTAAAGGAAGAGTGTCCACCAATCATAGAGGAAAAGATGCGTCAATAACGTTGTTTTTATGTTACTGTCTAGCTAGCTGGTTAGCTAGCTAATAAGATTTTTCCAATGTTAAATCACATAGACTTTTTGCTCATGGCTAGCGCAAAATTGAGAAGGCCAACGTACCTGAATTTTTGCACACGGATGCGTGGTGATCTGAGGATGGTCCTTTTGTTGGTTTGGGGGTTGTAGGGGTCAGGACAAATGCGTGGGAAGGTTTTGAAATTTGCCACCGGAGAATTTAAATTTCGTTTCTTTTCCAAGTTGCAACCAAAGATTTTAAGCAACAATGGCTTGAACAATCAAGACTGGTCCTTAGATTTATTGTAAAAGCCTGGACGAAATAAAAACTGAACTGTAACGAAGGACAAAATAAAGAAACATTAACGTTGCCGTGGATTGCTTAAGAATAAAGGGATGCACGTTAGATGATGGTTACGCAACAATACGAGCATACACGAGCTAAGGGTTTTTTTTTTGTTAATAACCCAAAAAACAAAATGCTTCGCGTTCTGCTGTGTTATTAACAGAGACCTTCAGGGATTTCTGCATGACTAAATGTGAACGAAATCTTGAAAAATTAAGGGGAAGTTGAAGGGATAAACAAAACAACTGAAGGGGATGCGCTGATTGAGTGAGCGAAGCGAACGAAATCAGCGATTGTTAGTCAGTGTGTGCAAAAATGAGATTGAAGCATCCTAAACAGACGGTGTAACCTTATATACGTTCACAGTCCTATGAAAGTTGTGATATCCACCCAAAAACAAAACTGGTAGAAAAACCCGCCAAGTTTCCAAAAACGGTTGGCCTTTGAAGGTAGTGATATCATTCCACCAAGGGAAGGCCGCCAAGGTTAATCCTATTAGCCTAGTTAATCGCACCGAATAATACTTTGGACGTTAAATGAAAACTTGAAGATTGCTACCGCTAGTAGCAATCTTCTAGTTTTCATTTAACTTTCTAACTATTAGTATGTGCGATTAACTTGGCTAATAGAATTAACCTTGGCGGCCTTTTCTTGGTGGAATGATATCATTACCTTCAAAGGCCGACCGTTTTTGGAAACTTGGCGGGTTTTTCTACCAGTTTTGGTTTTGGGTGGATATCTATTACTTGGACCGTATGAAATATTTCAATTAAAACTCCACTCATTGTTATTAAATGCATACAGGAATTTCTAAAAAGAAAAACTTATTATTTTTTCCTGTTTTCAATATTTGTTCCGAAAATAGCACATAATGAAGGCACGAAAAGAACCATGCAGACAATAACACATTAAAAATGCATAATTACTTACACGTTAATTATAATAAATACATAGCTTTGACAAAAAAAAATTATCCATCTCCTAATCCCCCCCCCCCTCTTCCCCATTTTCCACCCGACTTACACCAACCTCATCTTTCCGGTTTCACATTCATACAGATGCAAATCAAAACGCTCTGAAACTTCACTGCTGATTTTGATTTATCCTATTTCGAATGGAAATAATTATTGTGCTAATCCTAAGTAAACTGTAGTCACCTTCTTAAAAAATCAAATGGTTTTGTTCTTTCTACAGCCTATGAATAACCTAAACGAATGCTAAGACATCTACACAAATAACGAAAGAAGCAAACTCTTTTGACTTCCGTAACGATTGTAGACGCTGCGTTGGGCTGGGGTGGCTAACATAACATGATTCCACATTTACTATGGACGAATCTAACACGATGTTGACCTGCATTGGTCAACAGTCAAGTAAGATGTCTTGTGACTGAGACTACTATTCACGAGCTGCTTGGCAGCTATCAGATTTGAACAGCTAATATTATCATATCAAAAACCAAAACTGGTTAAACTGGCTGCTAAGTTCCGAATGGTTCTGCCCTTCAAAGGAGCGATTTCAACACACCAAAACATTCGCCAAGTTAATCGCACCGCTTAATAATTCGAAGGTTAAATGAAAAGTAAAACATTGCTACTTTCGGTAGCAATGTTCAAGTTTTCATCTAACGTCCAAAGTATTATTCGGTGAGATTAAGTTGGCGAATGTTTTGGTGTGTTGATATCACTCCTTTGAAGGGCCGAACCATTCGGAACTTGGCGGCCCCTTTTACCAATTTTGGTTTTTGATATGATATCACTCCTTTTTTTGTAAATTTGTCTATTGACTTAACTCCACTGCCGTGCAGATGAGTAATAAAGTGCCACGTAAACAAGAAATTGGTTTTCAACAATTTGCTACTACCTTTTGCCTATAGGCCAAACCATTCTCAACTTAGCCACCTCTTTATTCGCTTTTGGTTTGGTTTTAATTTTGTTGTAATTTGTTGTATTTAGTTAGTTTTGGTGTGTTGATATCACTCCTTTGAAGGGCCGACCCACTCTCAAATTGGTGGCCTCCTTACTAGTTTTTGGCTTTGTTTATTTTGCTTTGTTTTTACACTTGGTTTATTTTTCGTGAATTGGACGTGAATACAATTTCTTTGCAACGTTGTTTAGATTTATCGTGATACACTAGTGTGTGCCTAGGCACGTACGTCAGTATACACGTTCTCATTGTCGGAACTTTGGCCGTCCAATGAGAGACGATGCCGACAATACTAACAATGGTTATAACAATATTTTCGTACTTACGCGCCCTCCCACGCCATCCCTGTTACGCCCCCAGGCTCCAAACCATAAAAGGTACGCGGTTCGTATTGTACTGCACCCATTCGTCCAATTTCATTGCTGGAAGCCTTCCCGTTATCTCGGAATCGATGAATAATCACCCTATGGGATATAACATGGGGATGAGCGTACTAGGTAGTAACACATTTTCAACGTTATTGAGAGGCAGATCTTGCATTGAAAGCAGCATAGCTGGCATTCAAACACGAGTTAATTTTTGTCAGGTGGGTCACTGCTCTAGATTTCAACACAATTTAAGCTTTTGTACCGCATTATTATTTTTCCCCAAGTACCTGAAATGTGCCCAACTATGCTTCAAGATAGACGACACTGACGCAATGGCGTCGCGCTACAATGGTTTACAACCTCGACAATTGTGATAGGATGTTTGTTGTGATGTTTGTTGCTTAACTTGGCGCGACACACTAGCGTGTGTCTAGATAAACAAATGAAAATAAGACGGTTGAGTTTATAGAAGTCATTGTAATGAGATGTCAGCATTATAAGATACCAGATATGTAATAGACAGGACGACTTTCCCCAGAAAATACGCTCTAAAATGAGTTCAACGGCAAATGTTGAGCAAGTACTATCTTTAAACTGCTGTAGTAACGGTTCTAATTCAGATAACTGGATGTGATTAGACTTATATGAAAGCCGAAGATCGGTATTTTCCAACAAGGCTAATTACAACGTTTTATTTGCGTTATAACGGTTGATGTAGCAGTTTAAAGATAAACTTGTGATAAACTGACAAAAAGCATATCACTACACTGTGGAAAAATTGTTGTAGCTTAGCTCCTAATAAAAAAAAATAGTTTTAAATACCCTTGTTTGAAAATATATCTATTCACCTTTCATTTAAGTCTAATTACATCTATTTATCTAATTTAGAACGACTATTGCAGCAGTTTGAAGATGGAACTTATCGTAAAGTGATACAAAAATCAAACCGCTACATCGTAGATAAACTACCGTAGCTTAACTTCTAAATAAAATAAAATCGTTTTAAATACCCTGGTTGGAAAATATACATATTCCCCTTTCACTTAAGCCTAATTACATTCATTTATCTAATTTAAAACGACTACTACACTAGTTTAAAGATGGATCTTATCGTAAAACTATTCAAAAATCAAAGCGCTACATCGTAGATAAACTACTGTAGCTTAGCTCCAAATAAAATAAATCGTTTTAATTTCCTTTGCTGGAAAATATATATCCTCATCTTTCATTTAAGCTTAATTAAATGCATTTATCTAATTTAGAACGACTACTACACTAGTTTAAATATGGAACTTATCGTAAAACGATACAAAAATCAAAGCGTTACATCATAGATAAACTGCCGTAACGTAGCGCCCGATTAAAATAAATCGTTTTAATTACCCTTTTTGGAAAATATGCATCTTCACCTTTCATTTAAGCCTAATTACATCCATTTATTTAATTTAGAACGACTACTGCACCAGTTTAAAGATTAAACTTATCGTAAAACGACCCAAAAATCAAAGTGCTACAATGTAGATAAACTGTCGTAACTTAGATTCTAATTAAAATAAATTGTTTAAATTACCCTTGCTGCAAAATATATATCTTCACCTTTCATTTAAGCCTAATTATGTTAGTGGTTCTTAATTAGAACTAACATTGCAGCTCTTTAAAGTCAGGAGTTATATTACACATGTGTGCTGTGGTATCTGTTGTATCTATAGCATACATAAATGGCCTAATAGAACTTTAAATTACGAATTGTTAATTTTACGAAAGATATAACTAGAACATTTTCTTATTAGTAACCGGTTTGTTTTCGATCGGGTGAACAGTTTAGGCGCTAGAAGCAAAAATATGTTTTTTGGTCGCCATTTTTGGACGCCATCTTGAATTCCGGGCTTGGGAGAAGAAATTCGACTTGGCACTGGGCAGATTCAGATTCAGCATGCCAAAATTAAGGTTAAACCGCCCGGTGCCAAAATGTCTCAATATTTGCCATTAAAAGTTATTTTTGGGGTTTTTTCTTCCAGTCTATAAGATGTCTACCAAAGCATCTATCTTTAAGATGCCAAATATGTATGATGCCTACCAATGCATCTGCCTTTAATTGCCAAAAACGTCTTAAAAGCGGATGCAAATTTCACGTCTTAGTTTAAGATGTTCATTTTTTGCAGTGATAGGTTAACAGATTTTAATAGACCGACGGCCCGCAGCCATGCACTCTGTTACAAACTAATGAACAAACCAATAACTATAGTAAGAATAACTGATACTGAAACACCTGGAACACCCTCTTCCAGCACAATCGAAGTCTTAAGACAAACCCAATACCACAAACACACTACTCAGACGCACGGCAGAAGGCCGCAATCGCACGAAACCTACTGGGGAGCCAGCAGAGTAAAGAGGAACTCTAAGAACTCTTTTGGTGCCGACAATGTTCCAAGCATCTTTGCGTACGCCGATTTGATGTGTCTCACCTCCTTATTGCACAATTACCTCCTGTTGCAGCATTGTTACGTTTTGACATTAGGCACTTTGATAAACTCGTCGAACAACTCAGCGCTTCACCTCATCAAAGCAATTCGCGTTTGATGAATTTCCCGATATCTCACTGTGACGACACTGCTGAAGCATCATATCATAGATTAGAAAGTGAACTATATATAGCATCCTACTTCTTCCAGTTCAACACGGGGCCCTATATAGCGGTAGTTGTGGCTACACTAATACCTACGTTAATGCATCACACAGGCAAATCATCAGAGGTAGTAGTAGCTGCAATTACGCTAGGCCTCGCGTAGAACGGGATGAAGTAAGATGCTACATCTAATTAAAGGCGCCGGTTCAACATTTCGACGATAGCGTTGTCCATATTCTAAACACAGCATCCACGTTCCAGATTCTCCGTCATCCAATAGGCTGATGAGGGTCACGTGGTCTCGTTTTAGTTATGAAAATTTGCGGCACTGATGCGATGTGTTGTTCCTTTTTTAACTGCTTATGCATAAAGCAGTTATTGAAATACAGTCGGGGAGAAAAAGGGGCTTGCGTCGTGAGCTATTGTTAAATGACGTTTCATCCCACTCAAGTCGTTTATTTGAACGGGTCATGCCTATCACATTTAGCGTCTGGCCAGAAGTGACGGAAATATTAGTCGATTTTTCATGATTTCGATTAGCAGACGTGCCAGCAAATTGTAGACGTTGTTAATGAAATGGTTATGGTTAAATCGTTTGCATATGAAGTGTTGTAGGTCCTTGACTAAAATTTTTTGCCAATTATGTTTCTGTATGAAAAAAAAGGTTGAACCGGAACTGACCCAGCTTATTTCAGGTTTTGACAACATGCACGGAAAACGGAATTCTATCTCTTGTTGGGCTATTGATGAACCACTGAAAAATAAATGGCGGCTACTTTACGGTTCGCCGGGACGGCTGCCCTAGGATTCTACGCGTATTGGCAATTCGGGTAATTATGTGGCTCCTGCTAATCAGGTAATTATTGTATAATCGATTATTTAGTGTAACAGTTTGTTGTAGTATCAATTCGACAAACATGTGAGGCAACGGGATAGTGCATAATAGGTGCGTAGCTAACGGAATAAAGGCAGAATTATAAATTCATTCCACGATCACTTTCGATAGTATAATAAACAATAGAGGGAACAAGTTTACTTTACACGGCTTATGAGAAGAATAAGAGCTCCTCACCGATTGATCTCTCGTTGAGCTAGAATGACGTAAAATGATCAACTGAACAATATTTTTCCAAAAAAATGTTATGGGAGGCTTCTTTTGGCCATCAGAAATTAATGATAGCCGCCCTCTTTGCGCTGACGGACGAGAGGCCGTTTTCTTCCCATGTTCCAAGCTGATATTTTTTTCCCATAAACAGTTCAAATAGGTGGATTGTTATTGTTTGTTTCGTGTGGTTTTGTTGTTATTGTCGGTTAGGTTAGGAACCGGCCTCGGCATTTCACTTGAGCTAATGAACTGGTTGGAGTTTGGCGTTTCACTTTCCGGACTTTCGCCCAGTTTCATGCTTTCCGGCGCGGCACGGTGCTAACTTTGGACGTTCACCACGGCCAAACGGTGAGTTTGCCCCAAAAATGGAAGAGGAAAACATTACTCAGCAGATAATTTTTTGTCCATTAAAAAATATCGGGCGAGAACCTGTTTTCTTCCTATGTTCCCTTTACGCACGTGGCCCGAAATTGAAAAAAAAAGAGGGAAAAACCTACCTTTAATTTTCACGGAAGGCTCTACAAATTGATTCCAAATTGCGGAAACTCGTTAAATCATCATTAACATAACCTAACCAATTAACTGCCCTAGTATGAAATGTCAAATCCCAACCATTTAACTATCTCAGTATGAAATGCCGAACCCCAAACTTACCTAACCTAACCTAACCTAACTGACAATAACAACAAAACCACACAACACCACACGAAACTGACAATTACAACCTGCCAATCGGAACTGTTTACGAAAAAAAATATAAGGTGCCCTGCCGGCCCTGCGAGCGAACGCAAACACCGTATAGATGTACGAATTGTGGCGCTACAAATCTACTGTTTTAAGTCGTTTCAACACATTTCCGCGCTCTAAAACCCACTGTTTCTGTATTTAGGAAAGTGTTGGAGCCATTTGGAATCAATATCGTAAGGATATAAAGTATGTGCCTAATGTAAACTATAGCCCAATAGAGAGCTTTGTCTTTGGTCTATGAAAATAATAATGTTGCGATTTTTTGCATAAGCAGTTTATGCATTTCTTTATGAAATTCTTATTTAAATTTACCGATTTTCTTTATATTGCTCGAAGATTCTAAGGTGCTGCATCTAGGAGTTGAAAAGGTGGATAAGCGCCTTTAACTTGGTAATGTACGATCGTACTCGTCGAATGCAGAGCAATTTTTTGCGTTAAAGCTACCGACAAAAAATGGCGGGTCCTGTAGTTGTTCTTCGCTTGGGTTATTGACGTCAACGCACACAAATGGAAGAGACTGCCGACACATACAGAGGGCCCACAGTAAGCTAAAAGAAGGTAGCAAGTCCCTCGTCTACAACGGGCCTTGACAATGCAACATGGCTGCAGTGAGTACGTCGGGGGAACAGGCTTTTTTAATGTGAACATCATGAACGGGCGTCAGATTTTACCATTACATGCATCGTGCCCGTTCGTAAAGGACTTAATGCCTGACTTCACTTTTGGTGGAAGCGATCCATTTTTCTGAAATAGGTCGATGAGATGTTTGGTGACTTTGTGAAAATGTTCATTGTTAGTCACTCCTGCCGTTTTTTTTTTCATCGTCGTGGGGCATAATTCGGTTTAGGTTCTAAAAACAAACAACAACAACAACAACCGTTTCTGCGTGAAAATTCAGGTGTACTCACGAACTCTTAAGAAACACTTTCTGCCGTCAGTGCTAAATTTACTTGTATTGAATCACGTTTCGTTGCGGGATGGAAGAAAGGAGCACTTTACGAATACTAGTTGTTATTGCATCAATAGGCGTCGGAGATCGGTTCAATGTTGGCAGAATATACAGATAAAGTCATCATTTTCAGATTGGGCCAGCTGCGTGTGGTTCCGGAATGCATTCTATGAAAATAAGGCAAACTGGGGTACTAAATCCTACATTCGCTTCATGACTGATGATAGTCAAAAATACTTACGGGACTCTAAAACCCCTTTGGTCACGTATGGAGTTAAACTGCTAAGTGGAGTTAGACTGCAATAGAAAAGTTTCCAAAACCATCTCTGTAGGATAAAACATGAACTTATATAAAAATCAACTGCGTGCCGTAAATGAACATACCTGTCAAACGAGACGTGCATCAATTTTTCTGTATACTCCGCATGAAATACAATTATCACAATGTTTTATTCATCCATCGTTCTCAATTCTTTGCTATAAATCCGCTGTAAAAATATGATGACTTGACGATATTCTGCTCTATGTCTTTTCCTGGGGTTATTTTCCGTGCATCCTACTCCAAATTATGATTTCCATGCTGAGTCATTGAAACTAAGTTCGCCATACCCTCACGATTTCGTTCACACGAAAGTGGGTACTCAGCAATGCCGATTGAGGTAAAAGTTGCGTGCCTCGAACGATGAACAGAGCTTTTATCCCAATCGGCCTTGACATTGGTGTAATACCAAGAACGATTTATATAACATCGATGTAAACAGCTAACATTTATCGAAGCATTCGAAAGGTGCGTGGATGACTCAATCTTTGCTTAAATTTACGAAACTGCACCAAAAACAGAGTACGTATCGTCAATTCCATCATTATAGATGGCACCATTGGTTTTTTCGAACGTTTTTCTACAAAATATAATAATGTAATAATAATAATAATACAATTTTACTCGTGAAAGGGTGGACAACGGAAGGGCATGCCACTAACACCGGTCCTGGTAAATTGGTTAAACAGGGTGACATGTAACACTAGGAGGTCTAATGGTAGGGGCGCAATAGACAGTGTGTCAGTGAGAATAATTTTAAACGTTTAATAAAAATTTTTGTTATTGGAGCAGTTACAATACAACTTAAATGTAGACTTTCCAAGTGTTGGTTAACTTTTTCCATCTTAAAGAGAGCTGCACGTATTGACCTCATGCAGACAGTTACTTTTATTCAGGGGTATTAATAAAATCGCGTCAAACAATTAAAATTTGCATTAAACATTTTTAAAGTTGAAGCAATTCCTGACATTTCGCCCAATTTCATAAAGTGTCATCACACTTTGTATTGTGGTCTGCTACAAAAAGTGTCTTATGATAAATTCACGTGGTAAGTGAACATTATTTATTGTGGGCATATCCCCCTCCCCTTACTAACTTTTGGTAGATATCAATTTGATCTTACCCACTACAAATAATGTGCACTGATCACCATGTTCATTTTTGGTCAGACACTGCAAGGATAGACTTAGCTGACCGAATCACGAGATGACGCCTTTGTGACAGAATGAAACGTCACGAAATTTTACGCCTTTTAAAGTGTTTGTAGTGCACATTTTTTATGCTTGAAAAGGTTTTGTTAACGAATTTAAAGTTTAAAAAATGTTGTCAAGACAAGCAGCTCTTCCTAAACCTCATGATTTTACATATTTACAAGAACACTATTAAAGGTGCCTCTTCACCAAATGTCAGGTTCAGCATCTAGTGCCATCTACCATTATTTAATTCTATGTAGCGCTTGATTTCAACAAGCGAAGCAATGCGCCAAGAAATGTCTTTTTACACTTCAAACAAGCCACGTGCCTCCTTAATTACTGAATGTCAAGTTGGTGCGTCCACGTGCACCAAAGAGCAAACAGTCAAGGTTGACGATATCACTGTCACCGCGTTGCGCCATCTAGCGGTTCAAAAATGCGTTTCAAAACGGTCGATATAATAGAAAAAAGCGGCCATGATATCGTTTGGCTTAACTCTAATGCTTGCTCGCTGGTACACGTGGACGTGCCAACTATACACTGAATGATTAAGGAGACACGTAGCTTGTTTGTTGTGTAAAAAGAAATTTATTTGTGTGTTCCTTCGCTTGTTGAAAGTAATGGTTATACTAGACAGCGGCAAATGGCCATAGTTGCCGCAACTTTGTCATTTGGTGGCAATCCCCCTTTAAGTAAACGAGTTTCATAAGCAGAAAACAACGGATGAAGTTTACCCAAGGAGATTTTTCTGCAAGTTAAAGTATTGTCCGAAAGTTGGCTTCGAATAAGAGAGCGAAATCTACACTTTTTTGTTTGAAGTTAAACTCCACCTGGAGGCATGGATGCGTAAAAAAAAAATCAATGGGTCAAGCATTCTCCAAAAAGGATTCCGTGTCGGTTCACCGTGGAAGAAGGGAACAACAAGGTTAGCTTACGCAGTGAAGATTGCGTGGCCGCATTTCGCCGCGGAATTTTGGTTGCATTCTGGGTCAATAGATGGCAGTAGCTTCAGGAGAAGAAGCTACGAATAAAGTCCGTTTCCTCGCTAGGAATTAGTTTTTCCACTGTCTCTTGGCGGCGCTGCTGCTTCTAACAAACTTCAGACGACTCTTCAGAAAGACAGCCATGACGACATTGCCAGCAAGATAGAAGACAAGGACAAAAAATCTAGCTGACATGGAGCGGAGCGGAGCTCCAGCTGAGCGATGTGAAGCTTGCGGCAGCCGTAACTCGTCACGGACCTTTGGTTGCATTCTGAGTCTATAGATGGCAGCACCGTCTCAGCATCAGCAGATGATGCGGTCAAACACATAGTGTGATAGATTATTATGTTCATGGGTTTAGCCACCTTCTTCTCTCAGGGACCGTTCAGTATTTATCAACAGGGATGGGTGGCGGATTGTCGTCATCAGTACAAAAAAAAGTTCATGCCCCCCCCTGGGGGGGTGGGGGGGTTTTTGGCCCCCCCCCCCCCCCCAAAAAAATGTGTATTATAATTTTCATTTTCATGAAATGAGGGTACGAAACGTACTATGGGGGGCGCCAGAATTGTACCGACACTGACTTATGTTAACTCCGGAATTTTCTTAAATACTGACCCCTGTGTCGACCCAGAATTACAGTAACTCCGGATTCGTAATTTTCTTTAAAAGTGTCTGAAACAATCCGGAATTGTAGTAATACGGAGTTACCATAACTCCTGATTTTATTGATAACGTCCCTGCCTCGCTCACGCTGCCGCGCTCGCTGCGGCTATACATATAACATCAGAAACCTTACCGTAATTCCGTGTTACTATAAATCCGTGTTACTACAATTCCGCCTTCCGGATTGTTTCACACACTTTTAAAGCAAATTACGAATCCGGAGTTACTGTAATTCCGGG
>JAHWFP010206154.1:14524-52382 GCA_023313725.1 Lithobius niger | reverse complement strand
GAACCCGCCGCGGCTGAGTGGACGTACGCGGGATAGTAGCATGAGCAGCAGCAAGGACCACGTCAGCGAAATGAGTGGAAAGTTCATCCACATCAGAAAAGTCCTCAACCGCACGCTGAAATACAGCAGCCTCAGCAAAAGCTGACCATTCAGCACGTTTAAGCGCCCACCGGGCTGGCCTGGAAGCCACAGAACCCCCTTGTGTTGTGGACAACACAATGGGGAGGTGATCGCTTCCATGCAGATCGGCAGTGACACCCCAAGTGAAGTGAACTGGGATGGCCAGCGAGCAAAAGGCTAAGTCCACCGCTGACCTGGAGCACTGGGGAGTATCGCAAAGAAGAAAAACCAGCGGTCTTGAATTTCCGTGACACACCGGTAATATATTTTGCTGATGAAAACATCTCCCTCAAATGCATTGGGAATGTGGGAATGTACACAATGATATTCTTAGCGAATGCGTGTCGTCCTGGCACTTTGACACACTGCGTGACCGTGAACGATGTCATTTGAGTCGGAAAACCAATTTGAAAAGTCTGTCGTGTGTGTACTTTGTGAATTTTCCAGGGAGTCGAACTGTTATTTTTTTTTCGGTTCGGTTTCCGCTTACGGTTCGGCTTTTTTTTTTATATTTCGGTTCGGTCACGGTTCGGTTCGAACCGCTTTTATTTTTTGGTTTTAACCGGTTTTATACCTAACTAGCCATAATTATTTGCTCGAAGAACACTAACAACAAACTAATAAGTTTGGCCCTAGTTTGCAAATTTGCGAAACTTTTTAGTTGCTTATTTTAGTTACATTTTAATGCAAATTTGCAAAGCTTTTTAGCTGCTTAGTTTCCATATTTGCAAAGCTTACAAATTTTAATATAAACGTCAATAACACTTAAAAAAAAAATTGGACTGCAACTTGTTCAGGGCCGTAAAACAAGTAGCTTACTCATTTTAACGGAGGTATGCCGCCTAACTAAAGCAGTTTTAACAAACGAAAAAAGAATTATTTCCGAGTATATACCGCAGCCGGCAAGGCACTACAATATTAACAATTAATTAAGGGAAATTGCTTAGTTGTCCCTCAACGTAATAGCAGCTATTGCTTTTTATTGCTTTTTCGTTAAAAATGAGGCAAGTGTGGTAACTTGTTGGTGCAGAATGCTACTTACCTAATTTGGCTAAAGGAAATCATCTGCAGTAAGTCTCAATAGACGTACGAAAAGTTTGTTACATTATTTTTGGACCATCAGCAGGGAGGTAAAGATTTTTTCATGATTTTGAAGGGGGAGGGGGTCATTAAAAAATTTAGTGGTTATATTTTCATTTCTTCCTCCCCGTTGGCCATAAATAATAATTGGTCCCTTTAAGCTTGCATAATTTCACCTCCCCAGGATTGTGTTTACGGGCCTCCTTAAATATCAGGGCACTTGAACCCCACGACTGCCAGTCCGGGCCTGGTTATTGTTGTGGGCTTATCCCTTGGTATACAACTGTAATGTTGTAGAAGGGTGGGGTTGGGGGATGTGACTGCAATTTTGGTGTATCATTGTTATCCTGGTCACGCGGAATATGATATATGGTTAACCCATGTGGGATATAATTACTTATTGTTATAGTTACTGCTTAGTTAGCTTAGCATAGCATCATTGTAAACGGCATGCTGCCAGTCAAACGTTTTCTGAATCAAACTTACTCAGCCAACCTTTACTTAAATAAAACAAAAACAATGAATTACATAACTACACATTCGTTGTTAAAACTTTGATTACTAACTGTTGGTAAATCTCTATCCACAATTACAGGATAGAGCATTATTAAAAACAACGATGATGATCCAGAAGTGAGGTCAAGCAAACGAGCAAAAACCGAAAAAAAAACCCAATATTTCATTTCGGTTCGGTTTCGATTCGGCGAAATCAAATGGTTTTTACCGGTTTTCGGTTATGGTTCGACTCCCAATTTTCCTTTGCCTGGGGAGAAGAACGATGCCTGTATGTACGATGTGCGCCTTGCTGATGCAAATGTCCTATTCAATCGGCTTGTGGAGAACATGAAGAAAAGAATAAATCGTCCCATTCGACCAAAAGTTGTGATCGCCAAACAGGTGCCTGCTTCTGAATCGCAACCTTTCTGCTGTCCTTGAATGATGTAGTTGTGCTGAAAAAACAAACTTAACTATCATGAAGAGTGCCACATAAAAAAATAAGTACTGCAATATGGTTTATACGAGTAGCACATATATGCAAAAATTAGATATAATGAATGCATGTAATGTAAAACATGTATTTCGTTATGAAAAAAAAATTAATCTCTAAATGATACTATGTAGGAGAGAAGGTAAAAATAATGAGTTTGAATATCATTATAAAAGATAAGATATATATATATATGTGTGTGGGAATGAATGAAAAAGAACAAACAATAAGTGTGCTTTTTCGACCTACATGCAGTAACACATGTGCTTGCAAGAAAAATTCTAGTCAGTCATACCTTAAGAGTGACCGTATCATACATCAAAAGTTGGACCAATCTATCCATGAAGAGGGTGATAAAAATCACCAAAACTTGGCCCAATTATTATAAAACAAAGTGTCAGAATCGGAAGAAGTAATCTCAGGGATTGTTACGTCAATGATGGGGTTGTTTAAACAAAATTTTATGGGTATACATGACTGGGAAAATTTGCTGACTAGACATAACTTCTTTTCGTAACACCTTTTCGACGCTTTTAAAGAAACTAACACTTCCGCGAAACTACCAGAGAGCTGTATTGCACGATTGCTTACCACGATTTCATTGAAAACAATGGAAGCGGCGCACGGTAAACACGTTGATCTCGCTAAAAATAAGAGAGTTACTAAAGTCTTGCATGAGTAACAACCCTGTATTTCAAATACAGATTCTATTTCAGGGCATATCATGTGATGTATCATCATTTCTTCAAAGAAGTTTATGATTAGCTGCACTGAGGGTAAACGTTCTTCTGCACGTGTTGTCATAGGTGTCAAATAAGGTTCCTGTTTGTCGCAACGTACGTGGTCTTCCACTGGTTGACAATGTATTATTGAAGGATCAAATGAAAAATTTCTCTGATTAATGGCCATTCCTTGTACATCTCCATTAGAATTGTATTGGGTCTTCCTCTTTCACTTGCTGTAGCTAAATAAGCTTCCTGAGGTTGTCCAACTCTGGTTACTAGTTGTTGTGTGACAATATCTAAAGGTTGGTTTAAATTACCCACGACTGTTATGTGGATGTCGTGGAAAGTACCTGAACCTCTCAAAATATGACTTTCCTGAGTCCTATTTCTAGTGATGGTGAGTTCCATTTCTGGTGTACAAGTACGTCCTAAAATATCATGTATGGTATATGCTCTATCGTACTGCGCTTGTAACCAATATCTAAAAAATAAACAACTATGGCTGTGTATGGTTCAACATGTACTAGCTATAACGGGGATAAGGAAACAATCCGTAACACTAGCATAAGCCTTGGATTCAGTTGACCCATTGCGAGCATTGAGATTTTTAGCTGAACCAGATCGGATTAAAAGCATAGTGTATTAGGGCTGGAGTAGATAAGAAATGGAAACAATGATTGACAGATTGATCACCCGTTTTGACCTTTCTTTAGAAGAGTGACACAGCTGCTGTTTGCCATGTTAAAATTTCCGTTGACAGAGATGCAAGTCATAATTTGTGTTGGCCATTGGTTGAGTAGCGAAGTGTAGGATTGCAGTGGGTTTTGCTAGTTTGTGTTTTTTTTTATTATAATTAGAATCTCTTCTTTACGGTTTTCGATACCTTTGGAGGGGAGCGATGGGAGGTACAACAGATCAGATGAACCAGTCGAATCCTCTACCTTGCTGTTGAGGTAAGTTGTGTTTTTTTTATATATTATTTTACCTTCTTTTTCCCCTTTCTGAGGGCATGGTTATTTTTTTCTTTGTTGGCAGACACATATGAGCGTATCATGTATTCATTTACTCTAACATTAATCGTTTGATATTAGTCGCTTACAGTAATAAGATATACTCGCGGCAGCGGCGGGAACCTCAGATTTGTTAGGCTACATCCACAAGGGTTGAGAGGGTGGGGGGTGGGGGGAGTGAGGCTTAATGGCGCAGTGTGAGGGTTATTGGTCACTCCCTCCTGGTGCGAATAGGCCCCGAGTCGAATGGTGCACCCTGCAAATAGCAGATTAGGTTGGGAGGGAAAAAGCCATGGCAACAGAGAGAGAGCGGCTTGGTGCGAGATTCTGAGTTAGTCAGCCATCAGTGTCTTCCAGTGTATTTGTACGGGAATAGTAAGTAAATAATCATGTATCCACAATCTAATGAAGTTATTAGTGCAATAATGAATGATGTGGACTGTGAAGGAGCAACCGCATCGTTACAGCCCCATGTTTGCTGACCTCTTTACGGCAGTCCTTGATGATGTTCTGAATTCTGCTGAAGAGAATATTGTCGCCTGGAGAATTAACAATCAGAAAATTTGCTTTATTGCTTACGCAGATGATATTATCTGCTTGTGCCGTGGCAGCTCTGGCCTCCAAAATGTTGTTCATTCCCTTGTCGATTGTCGTAAGCAGGTTGACCTCTCTGCAACTAGAGTAAGATAATGTGCATCTGCTTCTGCAAAAGTAGACTCACATGCGGTAACTTAGCTGCTATTCAAATTTCCGGTAATAACATTCAGTGGGTTGAGCGGATTGTGTACCTTGGTATCGTTTTCTCTTACAATCTCACCTGGAATGACCAGCTTAGGCAGCTTCGTCTGAAATTGGCTAGACAAAGCAACATAATTCATCTGATGTTTAAGAATGTTATGACTAAAGCTGATCTGTGGCATGTTATGAAGTGATGCACTCTACACCTTTATGGACTTGAGTTCTGCTCCAAAAACTCAAGGGCAATCTGGATTGAAACTGCTCACTCGTATCATCTCAATATTAAGAAGGCTTTCGGATGGATGGTCTAAGTTCGCAAGCAATCATGAGGCGTATTTTGAAGTTGGTCAACTTACGTTTCCACTTATCACCATATGGAATAAGGTTAAATTGTGGCGACAACTCAGATTAGGATCTAACAGTCTTACTTAGAGTATTTAGTTCGGGTCTCAAATTCATAATGCCCTGATTGATTTTTGAAACTATAAGAGGATCCGACTTGCTGAATGAACTACACAGGGGTACACGCTAATGTTGGGCTGCGCCAAGGTGTTCCAACTTGAACGCTCACAACAACGCTTGTTTTTTTTTGGGGGGGGGGGAAAGAAAAGCCTTCAGTACTAAGTGAAAATACGGCCTAGTTAAAACTGAATTTTGTTTTCTTGTGCTAAATGGCAACGTTTTACCTTTTTTTGGAAGTTTGGAAAAACATTATTTTCTTTCTGAGTGATGTGCGAAATGTGTAATGCTGAATCATGTCATGTGCTTTTTTTTCAGAATTTTTAATTCGGTATATACTGTAAATATCTATGTATATCTATCTGAGTAACATTTGGTAAAACAGACAAACAAATAATGCTCCAATGTCATTCCCGTGTGAAGCGTACAAGAACTTCTTTGTAAAGAACCACAATCTGATTGTACATAAACATGTCCATACAGACTCACGAGTACGACAGGGAACGCTCAAAGCTAACAACTGGCTTGCATGAGAAATGAAGTGTTCAACTACGATGTAATGGAGCCACGCTTCGTAACTATTTTTTTTTTAACGCTACTGAATGCTCAACCAATGAAGCTGTTCCTATGATTACTTCAGCAAAAAATGAACATTTTTTTAATGCAGTTTTCACCATACAATTTGAACTTTCCCTAACGATCCCCAGGAACACAATTTTTGGATTCGTCCTCAAGATTAAACTAAGAACACTTTTCATCATCAGTGTGTATGCCAGCCAGAAGTCGTCACCACTCACACGATTTCGTTTTGTACACATTATAAAAATCATTATTTTTAAGTGTTTAGGCATAAACCGCTCAGATTACAGAACCATGTTGTAAATAGGGGTAAAGGGTCTGCTAACGTCAACCCTTGTGTACATTTATACTACAGTCTTTTTTATGTACAGACACCAATTTTCCCAAATAGGCCTACCGTTTTGCGATGTTCACTAAAACTACAGTAACGTCACGTTCTAACTTAATATTTTTATTGCAAAAATCATTTTTAGCTGGTTGTATAGTCTTTAGCTTCTAGTAAACCCTTGGTAGTTTTAATATTAACTTGACTAGTCTGGCTAATTCACCGTGTTTATAAACACCCGTGTTATCAGTGTGTCTTGTGGTTTACACTTTCAAAACCCATGAATCCTCACTCCTAACGGCAAACCTGGCAAATCCTTCTATTAATCTGTTATTTTTATACACGAGCTATAAAAATCAGTCAGTAATTCACATTGCAATCAATTTAATTCATGGCTTTTCACTTTTTAAAACAAGTATAACTTGTACCGCACCTTCTTTTAACCAAGCCTTTACTCCTTAAAATTGCCACTGTAAACATTTACTTTGTAAATTACCAAGAGTGTTTTATTAAAAAAAAACACAAAATCACTCAGTTTCTAGGTTTTGCTTACTAGTTCCAATTTAACCTAATTCGGAGATTTTAGATTAGTTAAATCTTTGTGCTATCCTTTCTGGTGGCAGCAACTATCGAATGCGAACGCTAGGACCCTCAACTTTGTTGTAGACATATGATGCTTGATTTAACCTCCAGAGTACTATCGGCTAAATATTTGGATCTTGCGATCGCGTTCCTACCGCACTAAAGCCAAAATATTGCCCCCCCCCCCCCAAACTTTAAACGCGTCTAAAATAAAACGTATTGGCGCTAGCCAATTATGTAAGAGCTTAATGGCGGATGCCAGCTGCAGTTCAACTTGGCCTTCTAACTCGACATCTTTCAATTTATTTGGCGATTCGGAAGATGAATCCATCAAATTTGGAAGATTCGAAAAAAGTGAAGTAATGGTCATGATTTGATTTTATAGTCAGATGACGATTTTAGTAGTGCGGAATCCGGGGCCGGCAGTGAAGAAAGTGCGAGTGAAAGTGACGCTGACCGATCGTCCGACACGCAATAAGCCTAAACCTGATGTGGGAGACTGTCGCTAACGAAAATCAAGGCAAATGATCGAAAGATCATAAATTTATGTCAATTCCTGGACCCGAAAATGTTCCAAGACGGTGTATAATACCTCTGGATTGCATTTTGATTTTTTATACTGTGGATTTGATGGAGATGCTTTGTGTTGAATCCAACAGGTATTGCTATCAATTGCATTCTGCTTACGGAAACATATTGGCAGCCGATCCCAGTAAACGATCAAATACATTTTAACGTTTGCATTCATGGTTTACTTCTACTGGAAAAATGTCAATAAAGCGATTACGAGTGCTTTTAGGCCTTTTGCTTAACACATGCGTAGTGTGGAAACCCCACTTGTCAGATTATTGGAATCGAGTCAAGTTTTTTTTACAAAGAACACCAGGATTTTCTGATGTTATAGGAAGAGATAAATTCCTCTTTTTATTTCGTTGCTTACTTTTTACCGACAATTCTGTTGCTCCTGCATGTGGGGATCCAAATTTTGATAGGCTGTGTAAGATTAGGCCTATTCTCGATCCCATCAACAAAATGGGATCTGCGATGAGACATTATTCCTACCGTCTGAAGGTGCGTCAGACGGAAAATCAATAGCTAAACTATGTACTGCCAGTTGTTACATCAGTATGTTGTGGACATGTATGCGAAGATTGAAATTGAAAGATTGTTTTTCATCAGGTAGAACCAAATAAAGCTCAGGGTCGACGAGGATAAAGGACGTAGCAAATGATGGAAATGCTCAAAATCATGGCAGAATGGTATCTCTGCCGTCTACGTACACGGGAGGGCCTCGCAACATGTACGAGTGTGCTTAAGATGCAATACCAAACGTTCGCCATGGAGAAAAACTGTCATTTTTCATCGCGTACATGTTTAATCCACTGTAATATAAATAGGATGAATACTTGATCCAGGGACAATCAAAACTGGATCGACACGATTTGGCAACTAGAATTTCCACCAAAACTAATGAAGTTTGTCAGTACTCTCACCAAAGGACAAGCGTTTGGGCTCGTCAAATATTGGCTGTACTCAGTTGAATGGCAAAAAGAAGGCCTTCCACATGCACACATTTTGATTTGGCTAACCAATGGACTTGACTCAAACCAAATTGATTCCACCATTTCAGTAGAAATCCCAGATGAACAAAGCGACAAGAAACTGCACGACATTGTGATGAGACATGTTGCATGGCCCATGTAGTGTATTGTATCCAAATTCACCATGCATGAAAGATGGAAAATGCACCAAGAGGTAACCGCATAAAGCATACAATGACATGTGGTGAAAAATACTGAGGAGTGGACACACAGATCTCAAGACATCAGAATTGATAACCGGAAGATTGTTCCGCATAGTCCGTTGCTTTTAAAGATGTTTGATGCTCACATCAATGTCGAGTGCTGCAATTTAGTGAAATCAATTAAATAAATCCTTAAATAGGTCCACAAAGGCTGAGATCTAAGAGTATTCGCAGCACATTTGCGAGACAATGATGTAGGTAAAATTTCTGAGTCTCAAGCTGGCAGATATAGTATAAGAAGCAACGAAGCTTGCTGGCACGTGTTCGGAATTCCAACGCACGAACGATATCCAATTGTAATGCACCTGCACGGTCATTAGGAATACAACCAAAAACTACTTCGTTGTGAACAATTTTCAACAATGCCTTGCCAATCCACCCAACAAATCGTTGACCGGATTCTTTGCTTTGTGAAAAGCGGATGACTTTGCAATGATATTGCTTTACTGTGAAATTCCAGAAATTTGCACATGGGACAAATCCAGGAAGCTCTTCTTCACATGGTAACAATGGAAGGTATTATGGAAGGACGAGATAGTATTCACTCTGCTGATGCTCTTTGCCGTGTCTACACAGTGCATCTGCGGAACATAGACTGCTACTATCTGTCAATACTGCTGCACAAAGTTATTAAGGTCCTACATGCTTCAATGACTTAAGAGCTGTGAATGGAGTACTATGTGAATTGCATAAGCATGTTTGTCATTGGGGCTTTTCGAAAATAACAATCAGTGGAATGAGACATTAAAAGAAGCAGCAGAATCAGATTTCCCCTCAAAAATTATAACTCTCTAATTATCCTGACATGTGCGGTAGCTGATTCACGGACTCTTATGGGAATGCCACAAAGGCAATATGGCTAAAGATATTCTTAACCGATGAGCCAAAATAGTAATGAATTGATACTGGGTTTCAATGCAGATATCTACAATTAAGCGTTGCTCACAGTTGAGGACATGGCTTTTGACATGACTGGAAAACTTCTGTAGAATTTGGAATTCTCCGTCCGTCACGCCAGACATCAGGAAACCTGACTCACGAAATGCAACGTGAACTTTCCGATAATTCAGACAAAATGAAGGAGTACATCAAAGAGGATGCGCCGCTTCTTAATCACTAGCAGCAAACTATTTACAAGCGAAGTCTTGCATCATTTAGATGAGAAAAAAGGTGGCATTATTTTCATTGATGCAACCGGTGGAACGGGCAAGACATTTCTCATCAACCTACTGTTTCCAAAAAATCCGAGGACAAAAGACTATTGGGCTTGGTATCGCCTCTTCTGGAATCGCTGCAACACTGATAACAGGCGGAAGAATGACTCATGCAACTCGTATGGAAAAAAAGTATATTGGGTATATATTTTGAAATATATGGAGGACACCAAAATGTATTTCAGCATATACCTCCAAGTTACAAGGCATTTTTAAAGTATATTTCTAAATACTTTAGAAAATGTATGATAGAAATGCAATAGATTTTAAAATGTATTCCTAAAATCCTAAAATGTATTGGCTACGTGGAAAAAAAACTTTATGAGTTGAGCTTCGTTTTGCTGAAAACCGTATGTTTGTATCTAGCATAGTTTGTGTTTAATAAATTTTTGTAATCAGGTAAAGACTTTATATGACCACCCTGTACATTCCAAAAATGTATTGCATGTTCTTTACTATTACACTGCAATGTGTTTTAGTTATTGTCAACACTAACAAAACATACATTTTACATGTCATTTATCACAAATTACACTGCATTTTTTTGCCAAATGTATAATCCGTTTTTGAAAGTCCACGTAATGTACAATGCGATGTATTTCGCAATAGTTTGCAAGCTATATTTCGTAATATATATGAAAATGTATTTCGCTACACATTTTAGACAGTCCGTGGAAGGTATGATAAGACTAAATGCAAAAATATATTCCAAACTACACTGCTACATTTTTTGAAAAATATATTTCGTAATATATTTGAATGACTATTTCGTAATACATTTTCGGACGCTCACATAATTTATAGCTTGTGTCTTCATTAGGGTTGATTTTGGTTGGTACCACAAACAAACTTTCCCTGTACCATGGGTCACTTTACAGCTGCAGGCATTTGACCTCATTTGGGGCACGTAATGTCACTGAGGCGAAAGGTCGGGGTTGTGCCAACGCTGTCAAGTGACACACGTTTTAGGAGAGAATTTTTCTCACCGTTCGTTGATGGTCTAATGTTAGCAGTTTGCACCGTGGCATTCTTTGCATTCCTTCGCTGTGGGGAATTCACAGTTCAGACATGTTTAAACCCCAATGCAGATCTCACAGTGTCTCGTGTCCAGGTTGATGTCGATGCAAAAAAAAGCTTCAATCACGCTGTGCTATTTAAAAAAATGACCATTTCCGCCAAGAAGTCACCATACACCTTTTCTGTATGAGCACTACTTTGTGCCTTTTTCAGCAAGCTTAAAATACTTCTCTCAAGACTTTGTTTGGATGAGACAGACCCATTACAATGGAAACTCGTTTCGAATCGGTGCAGTTACCGTAACAGCAGCTCATGTAGAGGACCATTTAATTCAGACCCTGGGACGTTGGTCCTCTGACTGTTATTGTCGTTATATTCGTACAGATCTCATCACGCTTCAAGATGCACAATGACGGCACGCTTTTTACGGCACGCTTGACGTTTTTGTTTGTAATCCTGTACCTTTTTTTACAGCTATGGCGTCGCGCTACAAAGCTTTATGCAAATGTATATCGTTTAGCTGAAACACGGATTCTTTCATTTCGCCCTTCAAAAATCGACTTTTTAGCAAAGACATACCACATGCACGAAGAATGGATATGGAGTTTGCAGAGTGGCATTGTTCCCTAATCACAATGGTTAAAACAATGTACAACAATCAAAATGATCGTTCAGGGACCTGTAACTCCGGAATGGCTCGACCAATCGAAAAAGTGGTCTCTGTGAGGATGAAGCCCAGGGAAATTTCTGGCTTTGATCATGTTTCAGATTTTAGGTAGGTGCAGTAATTTTTTCTGAAACCGTGTCAAACAAGAACAACAACACCAACAAGAAGTGAACAGTTTTCAAATTTTCGTGTGCCTCCGTACGTTTACTCTTGCACGGAATTGCATAAAAGTTGGTATAAACTTGGGAAAAGTTGCTATCTACTATCTGGCCAAGTTTGGTCGGAATATATTGAATAGAAACGGAGAAATTAATAGTTTTAGTTTTGCTGGAGAGAGGACTCAATCATATATGATATTCAAAGTTCATTGTAAAAACTTGAATTTTGAAGTGACACAGTACCAGTTCTAAATTAACAAGATACTATAAAATGTATTAGCTTAGGTTGGAAAATTTTTACGCTGTATGTTCAGAACAATCGCGTTCGTCTTCTTGTGGCTTTCATCCAGCTGTGGGTTCCTCATGACTACCGTCGTGTTTTCTAACGGTGTGAGAAACTGACAGCTTGAAAAAAACCAGACTTTTCAAGTTTTTGTTCATCAAAAATTTGTAAAACTGTGCTTGTGAAGTGATTTGAACATACAGCGTAAAAATTATGCCTGGTTTAAAGTCTGTGGTTTCAACTTGAACCAATTTTCTCTTCTCTGGTTGGTGTCTAAAATGCTCCACATTCATAATAAAGACCTATTTATTTTGGTGCTGCGCTCTGAATAGCCTGTTGACCTATTCTTGGACCCATATAAAAAAATTCCACTAAAATAAAATTTCTGTAAACAAAATCGGGTAGGTAGGCAGTTTTTTTTTTTAAGTTTCTTTGCCTTAAATCAAAGGCATTCTTTATTTCGGAAATGGGGTAGGGACCTTAAATAAAGCTGTGTTTTTCTTTGCCAGAGTTATGCGCAGCTTGCCAGTAAGGTAATTACATTTGTAACTTTAATATTGCAGTTAGAATCAAAAGAAACAAAGCGTCTTCATTCAAAAGGTGGACATACCCTGCGTAATGAACTTTAATCAAGCAGCTACTTCATCCTGGAAACGCAAGCCATGCAAAGGAAAACGAACCGCCAAGTCCAAGCCAAGTATACAAACAGTAAAGAAAATGCCACTCCACTCAAACCAAGTAAATGCCAAGGGTCCCATGGCATTCTCCCCTCACAGAACTCCACCTTGCAACTATCACCCACTACAGCATTTAGTTTGCATCAGCTATCGCCAACTGCGACCATTAATGTGAAGCCAACACAACTGGCAGTAGCCATCGACTGTTGCCAACAACATGCTGATCTCTCAGGTTGCTTAAACCTCTACTAGTTGGGTGTCACGAAGTAAGCGACTTGTCAAACCTCAGCGGATGCTTGACCTATAATTTTCGAAAGTGATTGTTTTTCGTTCTGTGTTTTCGAAAGAAAAAAAAGCACAAATCTTGTAAATAAAGCATGATCTTGTAAAGTATCCGACCAACAATCGTTAATTTCAGTATAAACTTTGCTTTTTTTATTTGATTTCAAGTGGCACTATCACCGATTTGAAAGTGCTATCTTGTACTTGCTTGCATCAAGCAAGTGAATGCACAATGCCATTTAATAAAAAAAAAAACAAGAAAATAGTTTGGTTTGCGTTACCCGACCGACCCTATTTTTTGCAAGCCGACCCTAAACATTTTTTTTCTTGCTAAGGAAAAAAAATCCCCTCCCTATTTTGATGCTCCATCCTACTATACAAAAATGGTTCAACTGCTTCCTGGAAAGAGGGAAAATGTTATTCAGTCTACATGAATGAATCCTTATTGCAAAAAAAATTAATAAATTACAATTTTTGAAGTAAGACTATCCGATTTAGTAAAAAAAAAAGCGCAGACCTAATTTGCATTGGATTACGACAACTGCTTTTCATTGTGATACTGGTCTTTTAGAGTATTTAACTTTTAATAAAACATTAAAGTTTAGTGAAATCGGATTACTATGCCAGTTGTATCACGTTTATAAACAAGGATTGACTGGGCTAAACTCACTATCCAAAAGTAACCAGCTTTACTAGCTAGCAGGGCCCAGCACGGCCGCAGCCCCCGCACGTGCTGGGGTTTTCATCAGGCGAGGAGCGCGAAGCGCGACGAGGTCTTCGTAATGGAATATGATATTGAGTTTTGTTTACATTGAACTTGAGCTTAGTTCCAGAGAACTGTGTAACTTCAAAAAGTGGTACAAGTTTCAAATGAAAGATCATGCCCTCGTAATCCTGCAAAAATCGTAAAATTCCAAACAAAGAAAAGTCTATAAAGTTCAGAACTTGATGAAAAATGTGGTAAAAAATTGAAAACTGCCGTAAGAGTGAGAGCATGGTTATGCGGCCCGAGTCATTTTGTTGGTAAGCGAAATAAAAATAGCCTGTTCCTGAATAAAGCTTACAGTTTGGAATGATTTAATCATACATGTTTATAATTACAACAAAATTTCATGCCAGACAGTCTGCTTCAGGAGCCAAGTTATATTGTTGAAACACAGAAACGGTAACCCACAAAGGGCTGATTGTTAATAAGAAAAAAATGTTGATTAAATGCGTTAAAACGACTTGTTTATATGATTTGTTTTTAAACAAACACATTACTTTTCTAAACGGTATTAAAAAAAAAAACTTCGAATTGCCACACAATGTCATCCTGGGCTTCATAGTTGAGAAGCACAGAGCCCTAAACTAATTCCTAAGTCCACTTTTGCGGGGAAAGGCGCTTCATTTTAATTCTGGTACGGGGGTATAAAAAAAATCCCTGGCTACGGCCCTGCTAGCTAGCAACATTCATAAACGTGCATTTATCAGTATTTACTGTTTACCCAGTCCGGGATGAACTTGGCGATGGCATAGTTGCTGAGTAATCGCTACTTGAGTAGCAAGCTTTGTTATACGCTTATTTGGTACTCCCTGATATTCCAACTAAATAGCGTACACCTTTTCCGCTCCCTATTTGTATAGGTCATAGAGGATACAGGTTCGGATTACCGTCTGCAGGGGTCACTCTATAATGGTCTGTGACAGAGTTTGGGGGATGGATGCAATAGATTTAACGATTATTTATTACACTGAATGATTAAACAAAGATATAGATCAAATAGATAAGTAACACAATTTGATAAAATAGGTTTTTTAAGACTTACTGATTACATAATTGCTGATGAGATTTGGTTATAGAAAAGGCAAACTGGGGTGTCCAAAGTTGGAGTTCTAGTTTGACAAACGATTTAGGTATTAGAGGCCGGTTGCAACCAAATTAGCATTGCACCATCTAGGCCTATCGAGTTCTCTCTCGCAGGAAGCAAAGGAATGCACAAAGCAAAACTTTTAAATACAGTAAACAGGCTACGTGACTCCTTAATTATTGAGTAAAAATTTGGTACGCCCTCGTGCACCTGGAAACAAGCTGTAACGGTTAACGATATTAGTGTCACTAGATGACGCCAGGGGATTTTCTTGATATTTTCCGTGGCGCCATCTAGTGATATCAGTATTGTCAACCTTTATATTTTGTTTCCAGGTGTACCAAATTTTTACTCAATAATTAAGGAGTCACGTGGCTTGTTTGTTGCGTTTAAAAGTTTTGCTTTGTGCATTCCTTTGCTTCCAGCGAGAGAGAACTCGATAAGCCTAGACGCTGCAATGCTAATTTGTTGGCAACCGGCGTTTAAAGTCGAATAAGCAAATAATACTTTCTAGAAAGGTAACTTCCAATATAAGAAGTCAAACAAACTCACCCAGTTAGATGCTCGGCCATTGTGCTAGCTTATTCCTCCATCAAGGTTGGTATTCGCAAGTATTGGTTTCATAAGAAGTTCGAGGTAGAACAGGCAGGAGGAAGAGGAGGATTTTTCTGATTCTGATTTTTTTTCTGATTCTGATATCTCATACCCGACATGCAACCTGTTGATATCTACAGGCTAACTAAAGCTGAACTGATGGATGAACTAAAGAAGCGGGGCTGTGAGACTACTGGTTTGAAAGATGAACTGGCCGGAAGACTGAAGCTATACATCCAACTGAACGAAACGATCCAAGTCGAGGTGCGGACAAAAAAAAAACGTGGACCCAAAATGGCTGACTGGCACATACCTACACTGCATTTTATGCTTCTGATGAAATCGCGGCGGCAAAGCTTATTATCGCAAAATATGCGATAAGTGTGACTTTTGATAAATCAAGCAATAGCACAAATCCGATGTACGATGATGCATTTGTGATTATTGAAGCCCTTAAATCACTCTGTTCAAAAACTGATCCTGCCTTCGTGACGCGTACTTTTAATTTCTTCCTTCCCGAATGGAAGTGGCCGACTTTGGATGTTTGTCAATAACGCTTTTTCTCATTAACCAAGAGCTGTGTGCACTCCGTACTACTGTTTCCGAACTAACAACAGCAAGGAACATTACTGATTTTAATCAAACCATATCAGCATCCCTACTACCGGAGAACTCCCCAATAATTCGTGCGGCCGCCATTTTGAACGCTGTTAAACTGCAACGGAAATGCGGCCAGAACCGAAGCTCCATTGGATGACGGGAAATGTGAGGCTATCAAAACCAAAACTCACACGCCGCTTCGCCTCCGTGGGAGCTCCCAGCATCCCCCGAAGTGTTGATTTATCGCTAAATTTTGAGCTGGGTGGGGCTACAGCCTTAAACACCCCCACTTTTTTTTTATTTTTTTTTTAGAAAAGGGTGGCTTATCCCAAGTGAGCAATTTGCCACACAGCACGTTGAATTCTTTGGTAAATTCTTTGATTAACTCTGACACTGAAATGAGTGACGGCAACATAGCAGACGACGAAAGCTTCGTAATTATTGTTAAGAAAAATAAAATAAAGAAAATTACCAGCCCGCTTCACAAAACTGTAAATAATGCCCCAATTCAAGTTCAACACAATGGTGGATCTTTGAAGGGGAATCACCAGTCCACTCGTAAAAAAGCTGAGCAAGCTTTATCACAGAATACCACTAGAATTGATTATGTTAAAACAACATACAGCCAATCGCTAAAGGGTGCTCCCAAACGTCCCCATACTACTTCCGAAAATAAGTCTGATATCCAAAAAGGAACTTGTGGCAGTTGCCCCGAGATTCCATGACGTTAAACAGAGCTTCGTTAGCCGTTTGGCCCAGATATAAAAGACATGGAAGTGTTATCTGTTGTTTGTAAACACACCAATGCTGACTTAATCTGTGTTAAGCTTCAAACTAAATATGGCACTTATTTCTTCGTTCTCCATTGAAGTAAATGGTGATTCTGTAGAGGCTATTGTTAAACACATGCCGTGGCCTAATCGTACTTTAATTAAACCATTCTGCGGAACCACTGTTATCCAATCCTAAGCGAGGACTACAAAAAAAAAAAAAAACGGGAACCGAGCAGGCTGTTAACATCACCTGCCCATGTAAATAGCAGTAACCCTCAATTCGGTAAAATTTCTTTTTATACACGAATGCTGACGGGCTATCAAGACGAACTGAATGCCATCATTGATGCTACCAAATCTTGTGTAGTTTGTATTAGTGAAAAACTCACTGTAAGGAGGACTCGCCAGACATTAGTGACCGTTTAGTGAATTATACTTCTTTCCGAGTTGACAGAAGTAACTGATCAAAAGGCGGCATACTGATTTGTATCAGCGAGCCCTTGTGATCAGACTGCTATTATCAGTCCTGACAAACACTGGGAAATTATTTGGTGTAAACTTAATATTGGAACTGATAAATTTTCTCTCGGCTGTTGCTACCGTAGTCCGGATTCTGATCCTGCCTCCCATCAGAGTTTTCTGATGAACTCAGCTGCCAAATTACCAGAGAAAAAAAAGAAAAAATTGGCAAGGAGCAGTTGGCAATTATTTTGGCTCTTCAATGGAAGATAAATTTCTCTCAGTAAATCGGGAAAATGTTCAAAGGTGTCCGTTTCCGAAATGGTGTTAACTTGGCTTGTGTGGCACTTTTTATTTCTGTGCTAGCTGCAACTAGGTTCTTACTAAAAAAACTGTTTAATACCTTCGTCTAAAGCATCCAGTTAGACTTTACCCATAACAGGTTTTCTGTTACCCTGATAAATTATGGCCGTAACCTTTGCAGTTTTACCATGAATGGCCACACCCAGTCTACATTCTCTCAACGGTTTTGCTATTCCTACGTCCCAAGTTTCAAGGTGTTCCCCAGCCGTTTGTAAGGGTACATGTGCAAAATAACTGCGATAGCATTTTTCAGGCAATGGAGTCAGGTCTGAACCACTGTCTACTGCCAAAGTCAGTCTGTGTTCGTTTATTTCTGGAGTTAAATTCCAGATATCAATCAGTTCTAACTTGCGTGAAATTTCCAATAGTAATTGGAGTTACTGTGTCTATTTCGAGTTCAGAGTCTGGACTTTGCTCATAGTCACTAGAATGCTCCTGCTCGGTTTCGGAACTACTGGATTCTTCCACCATGTGGTTTTTTTTTTTAGAATATTTGTAATTCTCGTTGTTACTCTTGCCATGACCTTTTTTGACAAATGGTTTTCTAGCACTGTTATTTTGCTCCTTCTTCGTGCGGCACGCCCTTGAAAGATGGCCGAATTTTTTACATTCTGAGCACCTATGCTTCAGGAGCTTTTTGCATGACCCAAGTACTCACAACAATAGCAAGATTTATCTGTTGACCTTTTAGATTGAAATTTAGGCCTACTTGTTGTGACTTTATGAGCTGCCGCACCCTGAACGCGCTGTTATTTTCAGGACATTCTTTTCAGCTGCTTCCTGGGCCAAAGCCAATGTCAGTGCAGTATTAAAGGTTACTTTGTCCAGATGCTGTTGCAAAATCTGACCGTTGTATTTCGGTGCTCCGGATTCCTGCCATGAATCTGTCCCTCAGCGTTACTTCTAGATCCGTGCCAGTAATAAGCCAGTTATTACAGCTATTGTTGTAGTCTATACATATACAACAATGGATGAAACTAAACTGAAAGTGGACGATACCAACGTAAAAAAGCTGTAATATCGCTTATCAAGTAATGCTAATTTCTTTTATTAAATTTGAGTTTATTTAACTTTTAATTATGTTTAAATTATTTATAGTAATAATTATTTAATAAAATATTTTTTTTTTTACTTATTCAGAATTTCTTAACAATGGAGGAATATGCAAAAAAAGGCTTCAAATTCATCTTCGTGCTGCAAAGGAAGCAGCACTTGCTAAAAATCAAGAAAAAAGGCTGTAAAAGCCAACCAGCGAAAGAGCCTTCAAAGTAGGCCTGTAGATATTCCAGAGGATGTTTTAGATGCACAACAGGTTTTAGATGCTGAACCCAATACGACAAAAGAAAGTTCCGAAAATACAAATACAATTTTAAGTCCACCTAAAAAGAAACCTAAAAAAAAAACCACCATTAAAAAACAAGGTGCTAACAGCAGGAAAAAAAGTCGGGACAAGCCATTGTGCACACAAATTTCATGCAAGAAGACGGCAGCAGAAAAAAAAATGTCAGGATGAGCGACGACAGAAAGACCGAAAAGCGGCAAGAAATTGCAGAGCAAAGTGGAAGCAGGACCCAATTGCATACGAACTATATAAGAAAAAGGACCGCAAGCAAAAAGAAAAGAGTGGTCAACTAAAACCAATAACAGAATTAAAACCAAGAGAGCAACAAAAAAGGCGCAGCCGGTGGAGGCAATACTCCAGCAAGTCCAGATTAAAGAAGAAACAAACCAGATTAAAAGATGCACCCGACGTCATGACACCAGAGGCATTGCAACAGCCTTCAACCAGTCGACAGCAGTGTGGTCGTAAGGACAGGGCGGCATCATATCGGCGGTTGAAAGCCGCCAAAGTTCAAGCACGCAATGCAACACGATTAGTGGAGAAGTATAGAAAACGATACTTGTGTGTGTCAGTGGCGTAGCTACGGGGGTAGCCAGGGTAGCAGCCGCTACCGGGCGCATCAGCTAACAGTTTAGTGGCCGCTTTTGTGATGCCAACAGGACGGACGAGTCTGCTTTAATTTCTAACTGTTGTTTTAACAGATTTCCCTTTCCGTTTTTCTATAGACTATAGGTCAGCCTGGGTTATGGCTTATGGGTTAACATCGAAATAAACGATACTTGGCTCCTACAACTTTGCTATGTGTTGCGTGCATCAGTGCGCGTGTGTCTGTGGTTGATGGACATGCTGTCCGGGTCCCAGCAAAACCACGAACCAGCCAAACCGTTTAACTATAGCTACCGTTTACCCGGCAACTATTGCAAAGAATTATGTCGGGAAAAAAACGACCACGTGGTGCTGAATACAGGCGACGGAAAAAAGAGAAAGAAAAGAAAGCTAGTAAGCTTCCAAAACTTGATAAATTTTGGCAGAAACAGCAGAAAGAAACCGTCGTAAGTGATAAAACGAACAGCGGTAATGTTAGTGCTTGTGCTTCTTCTGCCAACTCTGAACTGAATGTGTTTGACGAATATCAGCTGGATTGTAATAACGAATCATTAAATGTGGAAGAAGTATTAGTGCCACTGCCAAGTATAGAAACAGATAATGAACCTGCTGCACGATCCCAAGGACAAACAGAAACGACAGCCGAAAATGAACATCCCAATTCTCTAAAACCTGCTTCAAATGCAATCGGTAGTAGCAGGCGCAACAGCACTCGTAGTAGTGATTTGGCTGCACTAGCAGCAGAAAAATACTGCACGGATCGCGGACATTATTCTGTAAACATTGATGATTCGAACGTGAAGGAATTTATTATAAAAAATGGATCCTGTCGACCAAAGGGACCGTTTCCTAGAGATAGAAACGATAGAAGTTTTACGGAGTATTATTATGAAGTAACTAGTCCCAGAGGGCTTAAACTAACAAGGACATGGTTGTGCTATTCTCCAATGCTAGACTGTGTGTATTGCGAGCCATGCTGGCTATTTGCTGACCGTAGCCACCAAGATACCGTGCAAATTGGTCAAGAGGTATTAATCACTGGAAGGTATTATCACAAAAGATAACCAAGCACGAAAAAAAAAACGAGTTC
Organism: Lithobius niger; assembly: GCA_023313725.1. Lineage (NCBI taxonomy): Eukaryota > Metazoa > Arthropoda > Chilopoda > Lithobiomorpha > Lithobiidae > Lithobius > Lithobius niger. The sequence continues at coordinate 31,997 of JAHWFP010206154.1, read as the reverse complement.
ATAAAAATGCTTGTCTCATTTTTGATCAGTAGCGAAGACATGTACGGATTGACGAAGAGACTGAAAAGCAGTTAAAAAAGGAAATAGATTTTTGGAGAAAAGCACTTCATCGCATAATAAATGTTACTTTAACGTTAGCCACTAACAACCTTGCATTTCGAGGACACCGTGAAAAGGTAGGAGAGCCTAACAGTGGTAACTTTTTAGCACTTATTGAACTGCTTTCAGAATACGACCCTATATTAAAAGAACTACTTCAAAAGCCATCTGGAACAACCCGGTACTTGAGTCCAGACATACAAAATGAACTAATCTACATACTTTCAAAACACGTAGAGAATGACATTCTAGAAGAAATAAGATCAGCACCATTTTACTCCATAATAATGGACACTACAATAGACTGTGCAAGGGTAGACCAAATGAGTGAAGTGATGAGATACGTCACTGTGTTGAAAGATGAAAACGGGAGAGCTACAGAGATACGGGTTAATGAAACGTTTGTTGGATTTCGTGAAATCCATGATCAGACAGCTTTTGGACTTATGAAATTATGAAAGAAATTATGGACTCTTTGGAAGAAAAGAATCTCCGACTTAGCAAATGTCGTGGACAAGGCTACGACGGTGCTGCCACTATGAGTGGCATTTATTCAGGAGTCCAAACTCGAATTGCTAATGAGGAGCCGAATGCTTTATTTGTACACTGTGCTTCCCACAACCTTAATCTGGTTGTAAATGATGCTGCAATGGGTATTTCGAAAGTTCAGAAGTTTTTTGACGTTATTCAAAAAGTTTTTAATTTTTTTTAGTAGTAGTATCAAGAGATGGCATTTGCTGGGAGTGGAATGTATTCCTGAACTTACAGATAACTGTCAAAAACCTATGTCCTACTCGCTGGTCATCTAGATTTGATTCCTTGGTGGCCATCAGGTACCGCTATCACGATATCATGAGGGCTCTGACAAATATCTGCCTACAGTCTGCGAAAAGGGATGAGAAAGTGGAGGCCCTTGGTTTAAGGAAACAAATGGAGAGTTTTGAGTTTGTATTCATTATCGTCTTGTGGTACGAAATACTTAAATCTATCAATGCTGCATCAAAGCTGCTGCAAGTGAAAGAAACTCTTACAACATTGAGGAATGACTTTGCGAAGACGAAGCTACAAGCAGCGTCTTTAGCACAAAGCTGGAAAATCCATGCCGAGTTTGAAAACAACCGTCAACAAACTGTTAAAAAGCACTTTGATGAGCTTGCCCAAGATGAACGTCTCAGGGACCCAGAAAACAATTTCAAATGCAACGTGTTTTATGGAACTCTTCATATTGTTATTTCCCAAATAAATAACCGATTTGTAGGAATGAATGCCGTTGTTGACAGATTTGGCATTCTGCTACCAACAAATCTAGCTATACTGTCTGATGATGACCTTGTTCAACAGGCAAATAAACTGGCAACCCAGTATCCAAAGGACTTAAGTTACAGTTTGGCTGGTGAATTAGTTAGTTTTCGCTCTGCCCTTAAAACTGACATTGTTAAAACGAAAACTGTGGCAGAACTTGCAAATCTTCTCTTAGTGGAAAATAGTGCCCTTGCAGCCAGCTACTCAAATGTGTGCATAGCTCTAATGCTATTTCTGACCCTGCCAGTGACTGTTGTTTCAGCCGAGCGATCTTTTTCTAAGCTGAAATTAATTAAAAACTACCTCTGCAACACAATGTTGCAGGAAAGGCTAAAGGGATTGGATCTGCTGATCATTGAGTGCAGGCGTGCAAAATCAATGAATTTGGAAAATATCATCGATGAATTTGCTGAAGCTAAAGCACACCGTTGCTCCTTGTAGCAATTTAGCAAAGTTTTTCTAGTTGCGTTACAGTTAAATTGTTGTCAATTAAAAGTTCACTTGAAACGTCTTGAGAGCTTGTATATTTTTGGGTTTTTTTCGGGGGGGGGGGGGGGCGCACCGCATAATGTTTCGCTACCTGGCGCACAGTTAGGTAGCTACGCCACTGTGTGTGCTGCAACACCACAGCAACAGCAAAGGAACTCCTTCACCCAAAACAAAAGTGAGACGTTTGTTGGGTGGTCAACGTGTTTCTCCTGATGTAAAACGCACCCTAGTTTTTACAGAACCCCTGAAAGCTCAACTGAGAACTAATTTTAAAAAATCCAAGAGTGATAAAGCAAAACAGCATTTTACTAAATCTATATCTGGAACTATTTTGAAAAAGTATAGAGTTCAGTGCCATGCAAAGGAGATATGTTCTTGGAAACGCCACACAGCTAATCTCAACAGAGAAGGCATCACTATGTTCGAAAGCAGCGAAGTAATGCCATGAATTCACACATAACTAGCGCCGTACGCAACCATTTGGATCACGACTGTAATAGCAGAATATGCCCAGGCAAAAAGTATGTTATAACACGCCATAAAGAAAAAAACCAAAAGCTACTCTTATGCGACACAATGTTGAATTTACACGCAAAATTCATTATGGAGTGCAACTCGAAGATTTCGTATGTCACCTTCTGCCGGTTCCGGCCATTTTGGATTGTGAAGCCAAGTTGCCAAGACCGCAACCCATGTTTATGTGCCAAGCACAGTAATAGGGAGTAATAGTGTTTAAGCTACACCAGCTGAAAATTATTGCTACCAATAATGCAGAAGACGTATGTGCAAACCTTGGCTGGATATTCGATCAAGGCAGTGTGCCTATAGACTATGTGCAAAATGTAAAAACAAAGCACTTTCTCCCAGAAGTGATATGGACTTGACACTCCCAACTGCGTACTACAGGTGGGTGATAACAGAAGAGGAGCGCAAAATAAAGAACAAAGCTGTGATCCACGTAAAAGTAACAAAGAAGGAAAAGGTTTTATGCTCGGTGCAAGAACTAGTTGAGGCCTTCCATTCTGGAGCATCAGACTTTATTAGTCATATTTTCAATATACGTTCTCAATATAAAAGTGTAAAATCACAAAGAAATCCTGACATTGGATTCTTATGGACTTCAGCGAGAACTATAATTGTAAATACGCTGAAGAAGTTCAGAGTATCCGCTTTGGCACTTCAAGAGCACAAGTCACACTGCACACTGTTGTTATCTATGCCCACCAACAGCCCAAAGCAGATGTCAGACCAGACTTTCAATGTGCACTATATCTGTTAGTCCAAGACATGACGCTTCTGCGGTGTGGGCACACCTTAAGCCAGTTTTAAATTATATTCAGCCAAACATAAAAACTGTTCACTTCCAGTCAGATGGGACAAGCACCCAGTATAAAAACAGGCACAATTTCAGCTGCTTGCCACCCTTGGAGAGCGTCATAATTTTCACAATGCTACATGGAATTTCTGGGAAAGTGTGCATGGTAAGGGTGCACCGGATGGCATTGGCAGTGTACTGAAAAGAACCGCCAACAGATTGGTATCTTTGGGAAATGATATAACTGATGCACACAGTTTTTTACACCACCTGAAAAAAAAAAGAATCGTGAGTTAAGCTGATGTATGTCAGTGATGCTGACAGCTTGGTCATTAGTGCCAACCTCAGTCGAAGCTATGGAAGAAGAGCTAAGTAAGACTCCATCAAAAAGGCTATAGCTAGAACCAGGTAATTGCATCAGTTACTTTGGAGCATTACGTCACCAAACCTTCTTTACATCCGTCATTTAAGCTGTTTTGCTTGTCCGAAAGAGGTTTGCTGTGGACACAACAACCCCAAAAAGATTTGGAAAGTGGACCGACCTTCTACTATCTGTTAATGCTCTGCCTTTAGAAGATGTGCCCATGCTAATGCCTGAGGTGCAAACTACAGAAGTTACAGTAGGCCAGTGGATTGCCGTTATATACGATGATGCCTGGTATCCAGGTAAGTGCAGTCTTTTGGCAGCTATGCATTGCTGAATACGCTTGCTTTTCATCAATATGTATTAAAACTTGAATAATTTTTATCTAGGTCAGGTAGAAGCTGTGGGTACTTGTCTGACTGCTTCATTTCTAAAAAGAGCAGGGGGCGACTGTTTTTATTGGCCGCCAGCAGAGAGACTCCAGGTTCCTGCCAACGAAATGCTGTGCATGCCCGATGCACCAAAAAAGGATTCTTCCCAGCGTGTTAAGTTTTTTGGCATCAAAAGGGGTGGATAAACTTCTTGAAACTGTGCTGCGGCAAAATACGTAACATATTGTGACTTGTGTGCAGCACTATTAACATTTTTAACGCACAAAACAGCTGTAGTTCATTTTATGTAGGCCAAGTTTCTTTTAGCCCTCTTATTGTAGGCCTAGGCCTATTTTAATAAAAATGTTACCCACAATTTGTTTGCTGATCAGTTCCGTCTGTATTCATCAGTTCCGTCTTACCGTTTTTAAAGTAAATTGCTCTACACAAAAAATTTTAAAGTTAGAAATTATAGTTTGAAGTTGAGTTTTAGTTGAAACCTTAATATAAGGAAACATTATTTGGTTATAAAGAAGGTTTTATAAGGTGGTGGGCTTGAACGTAAGTGTTCAAAATCAGTACTTTTTATATAAAACTTGCCTTGTAAAGACAAATTAGCGTCTAATAGGCTATCAACCTTAATGGAACTAAACAGCCATGTTAAGTAACATGTAGGCTTACATTAGGGGTGGTTGAAAAAAACTTTTTTTCGAATTTTGACAATGGGAAGTACGGAAAAGTTGTGTTTCTAGACACAATGAACACATTTTAAATTTTGGAAAAATCGGTTAATATCTTCTGGTTCCGAAATGTGCCAAAAGTTTTGAAATTAACCGTAAAAACTACACATTTCATCGATATTGATACAAAACTTTTTTTCCAAATTTTGACAATGGGTAGTGTTGAAAAGTTATGTTTATAAACACAATGAACAGATGTAAAATTTTGGGAAAATCGGTTAATATCTTCAGGTTCCAAAATGTGCCTGAAGTTTCGAAAACAACCGTAAAAACTACAAAGTTCATCGATATTGATACAAAACTTTTTTTCGAATTTTGACAATGGATAGTGTACAAAAATTGTGTTTATAGACAGAATAAACACATTTAAAAGTTTGGGAAAATCGGTTAATATTTTATGGTTCCAAAATAACTTCCAAAATAGCTGTAAAATCTACTAATTTCGTCGACACGCCTTGTCTTTTTGTGGATTCTGGACCGATCACCTTTTAATTTAAGCTCCAGTCAAACTACTCCATGATGGACGTAGCTATTACTAGCTGTGGTGGAGTTGATGGTAGGTTTGTAGCCTCCAAAACCCTTAGAAATTGTATTACACTGAGTGTTACCTGTATTGTAATTCCCTTCCCTTACTTATACCAGTTCAACAAAGCATGCTACTGCGTCATAATTGTAATTACTGCTCTTACATGGTATTGTAATTGTAGAGTTGTTACCTGGTAGCATGGCCGTAGGAAGCGGTACGGCTGGTGCGGCATTTGCCGTACCACTTTTCGGCACAGAAGTTTTAAAATACCTTGCCTCCAAACACATGCGTCGGCTGTCGTCAAACATTTGAAGCAACCCAGTAATAAGCTCGTGGCTTTCCTGCCGAGCTTTGATGAGTAGCGTCTGTTTCCCTAGCATAAACCATGGAGCTTAAATATGTACTATCACGTACTGTGATAGTATACGATAGTCCATGCATAAACTGAGCGCGACTTCTATTCTCTAACACCCCTACGAAGGACAATGACCTTGACCAAGGGAATAGGGTTTGGGCATGGTTTGGGGGAAAAGAAGTAAAAGAAACGCTAAAGCAAGCGTCAGCAAGTAGTCAACACCAAACTTTGGAGAAAGCCCAACACAGAAACCAACCGATTGTAACTTTCTCAAAACTAATGTCTTGTCAGTAATAACAGAGTAGGAAACATACATACCTATTGGTTAGGTTTTAAAATTTCCAGATGTAAATAAAAAATAAATCGCAAGGTAGGCTAAGGTACACGAAGCAAAAAGGCTGCATTAAAGACTGGCTTTGTTATGATACAAGATACACTAATCTGAGAAAGAAATAAACTACCCCGACTGAAACTAAATACAGGACTTCCCGCCGACCTCACATAATTTGGATACACTAACAGCTTATACAAACACACAAATTTGCCCTCTTCCCATCTAAATTGTACACTCAAATAGGCACTATCACTGATTGAGAATCGTACAATATACTGTGGCGCGATCTAGCGGCAGTGATATTGTTAAAGTTTATAGCTTGCTTCCAGGTGCTCGAGGACATACCAAATATTTTTTCAATAATTTAGGAGGTCGCGGCTTGTTTGTTTCGCTAAAAGATATGAGGGTTGTGCATTCCTTCATGCGAGCCAAGCAAGTGCTATGATAGTACTAGAAAGCACTAGCACAAGCACTAGCACAAGCAAGTGCATAGATAGTACTAGATAGCGCCAGATGTTTCCAGGTTCTGCAGACTTTCAATCGGTGAGTGCCACTTTCACTATCATCGATTGAAAGCTGGCAGATTGTGGCAACATCTAGCGCTGTTTAGTACTATCTTGCTCTTGCTTACACCAAGCGAAGGAATGCATAACAGCATTTCTTTTAACGAAACAAACAAGCCACGACCTTGTTAATTACTGAGTTAAATTTGGTTCGTCCTCGTGCACTTGGAAACAGGCTATAAAGGTTAACAATATCACTGTCGTTAGATGGCGTCATGGTATTTTCGTTCGCATTTCAATCGGTGGTAGTACCACTTTAATAGTACACAATAGCTTCATCGCCGAAATTGGAGGGGGTGGGATACCAACTAAAAAGTCACTGTCGGTCTGGAAAATGAACCTCAGTCGGTGGGACGAACTACAAAAGGGAAAAAAAAACGAGAAAAAAGTCCTCAGACGTTCTCAAAACCTGGCCTCCAGAGACAGATAAGACAGTACACTAAATTTTTTCAACTTCCGGGGTTCTACCCGGGACCCTGATGGGGGAACTTCACAGTGCTCCTTAAGACCACCTTGCTGATTTTGTTAGGCCATACCACTTTTAATTTGCTTCCTACGGCCCTGCCTGGTAGAGTATGGTTTATTAAGTTGGTTGACTGACATTACAAATTAACGTTTACAGAGAAAAAGTAAAGAAATAAAGAGGTCCATGATGTCCAAGAAACTAAGAATACATAGTAACCACAACCAGGTCTCAAGAGTCATTTCATACATTTGGATACCCACAAGAATTTACTGGCAATAATCTCCCTACCTAACAAGATGTGATGAAGCAATATGGATCTTTGGAACTCAGCCAAAAACCAACAAAAGAAAGACCCATCTGCCAGGGATAAATGCAAGATGGTTACCAGCAAGTTAGAGAAGATATGGGAGATTGCTTCTGGTTCCGACTGTTTCAACTATTACAATTCAGAGGAAGGTGGAAAGTTATCATGAAAAGGTTCAGAAAATTAAAAATAGTTAAAGTAAGAAAATAAAGATGCACCTGTGTACTAGTTTCAGTTGTCTTAGTTAAAAAAAAATCCAAAGTATTCTTCGATATTGCGACTGGTAAACTGGTGCATCTTTAATTTTTTTACTTTGACCATATTAAATTTTCTGAACCTTTTCATGATAACTTTCCACCTTCTGAATTGTAATAGTCGAAACAGTCAGAACCAGATGCAAACTTCCATTTCTTCTCTAACTTGCTGGTAACCATCTTGCTTATATCCCTGGCAGATGGGTTTTCTTTTGTTGTTTTTTGGTTGTGCGCACCAAAGATCCATATTGCTACATCACATCTTGGTAGGTAGGGAGATTATTGCCAGTGAATTCTTGTGGGTATCCAAATATGGGAAACGACTCATGAAATCTGGACTCATGACATCATGGACCTCTTCATTTTATCATTTTTTTAAATATGTAAACGTTAATTTATAATGTCATAATGTCAGTCACTCAGTCAACCAACTTAATAAACCACGGTCTACCCAGCATAACAATCTACTCTACAACTACAATAGCATGTGTGATGTCCTTGGCATGAACACACCTGAGCCCAGCATGGGCACCAATGGTAAAGAAAGACACGGACTAACCAGTGTGTAGGCTACAGCTGAAAAGACGCTTTACTTCCTGTAGGGATCGGCATATATAGTGGTACAACAGGAAGTCATGTGATTTAATAATATAATATACAATTAATCGGACTAGCCTATTAGTTGAATTAGGGTAAACTCGGTAGGGTTATCATATCGACGCTAGATTGAAGGCAGCCATTGTGGAGCCACAAATGACGACTCCACAATACAGAGAATGAGGGGAAAAAAACAGAAAAAAGTTATCTTAGCCTAGCTGAAAATAAAATCATGGTTACGAAGGCAAGATATTTTTTTTAGTTCGCTGTCTATTTTTAAAGAAAGTTACAAAAGTTTTTCGCTTTCGAAAAAAAAAAACTAAACACTTTTTTGAAAGCTGGTTACAAAATAAAAAAACTCAAAATGTACAGGGTTAAGCCAAAAAAATTAAACATTTTTTATAGAAACTAACTGAAAACTTGCCAGTTTTAAGTTTTAAATTGCAGGAGCAATTTTTTGTAACATTCATTTAGAATTTTTTGGTTGTTGATTTTGTTGTGCGTAGCCTTTTTGGTTAATTTTCCTTTTGACAGCAGACAGTACTGCAGCTGAAGCGCTACAGCGTTGCTGTGGCCATCTGGCATCCAATTGAATAGGTTGCAGATGTTTGTATTTTTGTTAGAAAATCACCAGAGTGGAAATTGCGGAAATACAGATATTTGTTATGCCAAGAAATGCAACCGTCTTACCTGCAAAACTGACACCAAGTGCAGCAAAACCAAAGCCATTTGCTCAGTTTGGAATGAAAATGTGGCACTTGTTGGTTCTGCTGCTGTAAGTTTTACAACAACCAACTGAAATCTAACTAAGAAAATGAATGTACTGAAGCCATAAGTAAGAATAAGAGTAAAAATGCTGTTATTGCTGCACAGAACTTTTTGGATAATCTCAACAGTTGAACCCAAGCAAAACCAGAAACCGAAGTTGGATTGTTTGTACAAAATATAAACTTTTAGTCTTGATTTGTTATTATTATCGGTATTGACATCTGTATCTGTATCGGTATCGTATCGTATCGGATCGGATCGGTTTACCTTTCATCGGTATCGTATCGTATCGTATCGGTAAAAAGTCATATCGGCCGATCCCTAGCTCCAAGCAATTTTTTGTTCCAATGTTGAAGAAATGTTGACATGAAAATACAAAAGAGAAACATGGAGATAAAACCGTAAAATTATTTTTTCGCACAAACAACAATATACAGTACATTTTTACCTAATTTTAAAGGCGGACTTTTTAAAATTAAACGGAGCCGATTCTCTGCACGATTAACTTGGGACAGACATGTTAGCCTTACTCGCTACAGTTTAAAAAGAATTTTTTCACGGGCAACGCATTACTACGATTAACGAAGAAGTTGTAGCCACCTGGTAAATTTAAAAATTGAGCTTGTCTGGAGCTCTTCGCAGTCTTTTTGTACGATTTTGTCGATTTTGAAGTTGCGCAGCAATATCGTCCTGATTTGGCGATAGAACAACTTTACGTTTATGTGGATTTGGTTTCGAGTTTTTGTTAGCATGACCTGGCTTCGGTGATATTTGTTTAGCAGATGGCGACGTAACAACCGATGAAGGTTGTGACCTTTCTGGCATTACAATTTCTGCGCCTTACAATTTCTACGGAAGAGGTGCTGTTGGTGTTAGTCAAAGGTAATTGGTTGTTACGTTCGTAGACTCATCCACTTCGTGTGTGAGGGGTAATTTCGCTGGAGATTTCCTGCCACCTGGTGACTTGCGAGGCAAATTCTCAGATGATTTTCCAAGCTGATTGATTGGTGGATTGGAGCCCTCAGCAACAGAAATTGACTTTCTGGATTGGCCAAGAGATCTGCGAGCAGGAACTACGTCAGCAGAACTTGGCTTTTAACATTTCTTACCGCCAAATGACATGCGTTTTGAAAAAAGTGTGATGTTGCTCATTATTATTCACGCCGGAATTATTACTTTTCGCCATCGGATTAAGTGCGTTTGGTGACTGATCAGGATATTCATTTTCAGTGGTATGTAATCTTAGCTGTTTGCGATGTTTGCAAATTTTATTACCGTTAGTGTTAACGATAATATAGGATTGATTACCGCCTATCTGACTTACGACACCTTTAGACCATAGCATATCGTTCGTAGTACTGTACTCACGGTACAAAACATTATGTCCTATTTGATACAGTTTCAACTCAACGATGGTGCGTGCTCTTTACTTGTTGTAAGTTTACGGCGAACGGCCGCAATAGGGTCAGGGAACAATAAATCCAGCCGAGACTTTAATTCTCGGTTAAAGTATAATTTTCCGAGTGTTGCTTGTGTGGCAGGGGAGATAGTGATACGTGACGATAACAAGTAAGAGTTTATACTTTCTTTAACAGTAGACCCCTATCGCCGCGCGGCCTTGTAGACTCTCTTGAAATTGCGGACATAAATTTCCGCTAAGCCATTAGTCCACAGCGCAAAACTCGGACCTGTCATGTGCCTAATCCCGTTGGATTTTAACCAGTTTTGGAATCCTGAGGACATAAATTGGGCAGCATTGTCCGTAACTAAGCTGTTCATTAAACCATATTGAGCAATATGATTGTTTAATACGTCAATAACTCGTGCGGACGTTGTGGACTTCATTTTATGCACAAAAGGAATTTTTGAATGTGCGTCTACTAGTATAAATAACATGTAGTTGTCTATCGGGCCGAAAAAATCCGCGTGCATTCTAGCATTAGGCTTTAGTGGATATTCCCATGTGTGTTTGGCCCAGCCGCTTGAGTATCTTTGTACTCTTGACAATTTTGGCATGATTTTACTTTATTTTCAATGTCAGAGTCTATCTTACCACCAGACTTTCTGCCTAGCTAAACCTTTCAATTTAACTACGCCTAAGTGAGCACTATGTAGGTCTTTCAAGATTTGTCTCCTCAAGGACGTCTGCACCAGGACTCTATACCCCCAATTTAGGGTTTCGTTTTCAACCGAGATTTCAGTACGGCGTGTGAAGTACGGTAACAGATCGAGAATTTCGCACTTTTCAGGCCAGCCATCGTTCACGTAACGAGAGACTTTGGAAAGAATTTTGTCACGTTTGCTTTCGAGCACTAGTGTCTCGTTCAAAACTGGTAGGTTTGAAACAGTTTCTAAAGCAAGAACATTGTATTGTGCATCAGCTTTTTCGAACTCCTCTGTATTTCGTAGGGGAAGTCGAGTTAACGCGTCAGCTGCTAAATTAAGTTTTCCGGGAATATGTTCAAATTCATAGTCGTACGCATTAAGCATCACTACCCAATGCTGAACCTGGCGGCTGCCATTGGCAGTACGGTATTCCTTTTTTAGGGCCAAAAATCCATACTAGGGCCTTTTGATCAGACTGTAGTATGAATCGCTGACCAAAAACGTATTCGTGAAACCGCTTCACCCCCCCAAGCTAGAAATAACGCAGTTCAGTAAGCCACCTTTATGCACTTGCGTTTCGTCGGAGTGGCATGACCGGCTACCCAGTTCGCCCCCAGATCACTTGCATAGCGCTTTAATCGCTATGGCCACATCCTTCACTGGCTATGATTTTCGCTGTTGGCTTATTTCCAATTTTCCTTAATATTTTTCCAGCGATTTATGTCTATTTATTTATCACTCCCCAAGCCACACTGACAGCTTCCCGATCAAAATGCGAGTAGCCCATTTCTGCTTGAGTTAGCTTACGGGAAGCGAAAGCTATCGGTCTAGATTCACCGTTTTTCATGACATTCATGCGGCACGCGCCGACCCCTGTAAGGTGAGCCATCACAAACGTAATGAACCAGAACTTTAGATTTAAGAAATAATTCTTTTACTTTACTCACGGCTCGGTCATATTCTACCCCCCAAACCCGCTTAATAAATGTGTAACAGGTGACAGAATAAGAGCGAGATTAGATAGATATTTTGAGTAATGGTTTACAAAACCCAAAAAGCTTGGTAGCTCTTGAATACATGTTGGGTTAGGAGCGTTTGTGACTGCTTCGATAACCTCAGGGAGTCTATGCAGGCCCTCTGCATTTATCATGTGGCCTAAATATTTTAATTCAGGCCGCGACGGTTTGCACTTCTCAATCTTAAGTTTGGCTCCTGCATCTTGTAAAGCATTTAATTTTATTTAAAGATTCGTCATGTTCAACCCCCTTCCCGCTCACCAGGATGTGATCGTAAAACGGAAGACATTTGGGGATTTTACTGGTGACTTGAATCATTACCCTCTGGAAAATTCCAGGGCTGGACGCTAGGCCCAGGGGTGTATTTATTGTTAAAAATTCTTGTGACTCTTTATCGAGTTCTATCTGCAAGGCGTCCTTAAGATCGATAAGGGAAAAAGTGTCACTGCCTGCTAATTCGCTAAATAATTCTGCGGCCGTGGAGACCAGGTAGTGGCCAACTTCCAGTTGGGGGTTCATGGTGGTCTTGTAATCACCTATCACCTGGATTTGGCCATCCGGTTTATGAACTATGACGATGGGAGTAGACCACTGAGAGGTCTCCACACGCTCTAGAATTCCAAGGCCAACCAACCTACGAATTTCTTGGTTAACCTTTTCTTTGAGTGCTAATGGAACTGGTCTCATATGACAGTACACAGGCTTTGCATCAGGATTTAAATGAATTTTAGCTTTGAAATTCTTAAACTTACCCATACCTTCACTAAATAGCTCAGGGAAACCCTTTACTATTTTGAAAGTGTCAACTGGTGTAATACTAGTTTTAATTTTCTTTACACTTTTCTTAGGTTTAACTTTAGTTTGTAGGTCATAAAACGGATGGTAATCAATCCGAAAAATATAAAGCCAATCCTTTCCCATTAAAGCAGGTTTATATAATTTAGAAACTAAAGTATCTAAGTGTTTTGTTTGACCTTTAACTTCAACCTTCGAGACTTACAGTGTAAATCGTATTCTCAATTCAGTCTGTGTATGAGTGTATCGAATACGGACTGAGTTTTAAAGGACAGTCCACAAAATATTTTTGATGCCACTCAATAGGAATAATGGATGAATCTGCCCCGGAATCAAGTTCCATTTCAAGCTTGACACCATTTAGGCAGATTGGTATATTCCATTTATGAACTTTCATAGAATTAACTACTACTATTATCTTATTGGTTTGAAGGGGAATTGAAATCTGGTCCGCACCCTGACTCAGTCCAAGACTATCATTTTTCAGAACAAGATAGTCGTTGTCTGAATCACTATCAGACCCGGAACCAGACTCTGAATTTTCGGCAACATCCTGGTCATGTTCACTGTCACTGTCACTACCGCGTTCAAGTTTATTAACGCGTTTCTTGTAACTATACTTCTGTTTAGACTTCGGCCTAGCCTTAAAATTTGGGCTTGAACTTGCTTTAGAGTGGTCGAGTGGTTTAGAAGTTCGGTTTGAATGACTAGCTTTTCTGCACACGGCTTTTAAATGGCCGACAGTGTGGCATCTGCCACAAGTATACTCGCGATATTTGCAGCGTGTTTTCACGTGGCCGGACTTGCAGCAGCAATAGCAAATAAAAATCCTTAGTGGACTTAGGCCTACTAGGCGGTTTGCTAGATTTGTTAGCTACATAAGTAACAGCCCTTGAATGGCTTCTCAAAACGCTTTGGTCGGTTTCAGCAGATTCCAAGGATAAAGCTAAGGATGTTGTAGCCTTTAAATCCAGAGTCTGCTTCAACAACTCGCGTTGAATGACTTCAGATTGGATCCCCCCAATTAGATCCCTAATCATTTCGCTATTAATGTCTTTAATTTTAGCGAAGTCACAGTACTTAGTCATAAGCTTAAGTGCAGCTAAATATTCCCCAATACTTTCATCTGATTTTTGCGACATTCTAAAAAATTTCATACGCTCAAATACCACAGAGGGCACTGGCTCGATGTCTTCTAAGACTTTTTTAACTAGGTCGTCAAAAGTTAATGAGTCTGGTAAATCAGGTGAAACTATGTTTAGAATCTTATCAAACATTTTCTGGCCTACAGATGTCATTAGGAAATTCACTTGTTTAGCGGCCGTTATTTCTTTAGCTTTAAAATAATAGCTGATTCGATGGGAGTATTTCTCCCATGTAACGAATTCACAATCAAACTCTGAGAATAAACCAGCGGTTTTAGACGAGCCCACATTGACTTCGTCTTCACTACTACTAGATTCAGTATTTAAAATTAAATTTGAATTAGCTTCACTGCTAATTTGAATTTGAATTAGCTAGTGTTCACTACTGAATTATTTTCAGTTTCACTTTCGCTACTACTTTTAGCAGCTTCAGATGTTTTGCTACCGACACCTGTCTTTGGCATCAGCCTTCAAAATTAAATTTATTTAAATTTAATTACAATCCTGTTTAACCTGCAAAAATTAAACTGGAGCACTCAAGACTACTGGTCAACTATTTTAACACAGAAATAAATTAAGCTTGACTGTAGCCTACCTAGTATTGTAAATTAACTGCCTACAAGTTAAATTTAAAAGGGACTAGGCTTTGGAAAAAAAAAATGTTTATACGTTCACCATTATTTTACAACGTTTTACAAAACAACACTCCTGGCCTAAGCCTCAGCACAGACCAGATTTCACTAAGTTTAAGCGTAAATCTACGGTGTTAAATTTTACACCGGCACTAACCAGCCCGAATATGGGCAATGGCACAATCGAATTTAATAGGGTTAATTTAGCAGCGCATTTTTTGGGCCTTCAGGTTTATATTTATAGTACTGCCTGTGTGGACACGCCAGTGCATCACTCTAGAACACTGCCAAGGTAAAATTAACCATAATAAATCCAATTGCCCACTTTGGTTCTAGTTGTTAAGGTACTAAATTTAACTATTATCATTTCGTACCACACAGCACTACCACGACAAAATACCACTGTTTGAAAAAGTTTAAACTCTGATAGGAATTCAGAGCACTAATTTTCATTGCCAAATGAAAAAAATTTGCAACTTACCACAAATATGGAGCTGAGATGTGGTTGAAGACCTATCAGTTTAAGCTTATAATTTAAGTTTACCAATGGTACCATCCTCGTCGCCAACTGATGTCCTTGGCATGGAAATATCTGAGCCCAGCGTTGGCACCAATGGTAAAAGAAAGGCATGGACTAACCAGCGTGTAGGCTACAGCTGAAAAGTCGCTTTACTTCCTGTAGGGATCGGTATATGTATAGTGGTACAACAGGAAGTCATGTGATTTAACAATGGAATATACAATTAATCAGACTAGCCAATATATTAGTTGAATTAGGGTGAACTCGGTAGGGTTAACACATTGACGCTAGATTGAAGGCAGCCATTGTGGAGCCACAAATGATGACTCCACAACATGTAAAGCAATAAATACAATTATGATGCAGTAGCATGCTTTGATAAACTGGTGTAAGTGAGGGAGGGAATTTACAATACAGGTAACACTCAATGTAATGCAAGTTCTAAGGGTTTTGGATGCTACAAATTTACCACCAACTCCAACATGGCTTGTAATAGCCAGGTCCATCGTAGAGTAGTTTGACTGGAGCTTCAATTAAAAGGATCTACAAAAAATACAGACGCGTCGACGAACTTATTAGTTTTTACAGCTCTTTCGGAACTTTTTTTGGAACCTGATAATACTAACAGAGTTACCCAAACTTTTAAATTAACAGAGTTACCCAAACTTTTAAATATGTTCATTGTCTCTATAAACACAAATTTTCCACACTACCCACTGTCAAAATTCGAAAAAAAGTTTTTTTCAACCACCCCTAGCTAACATCCTGTGCCTAATACAGGTCATTTGCTAAATAATTTCTGCTGTGCACACCTTTAAAATTGTACGACGGAACTGATGTTTTTCGTTACAATTTGTTAGTTTAACACTAGTATTGTGTAATTCTGCTGTAGATGATCTCTGCTGATCTAAATTTTTAACAGTACATAGGCTAGGCTTTTAGAAAAAAATGTGGCATAGGCAATAAAAAACAGAAAAATAAAAAAAATAAAAGTTTGAAGTGAAAATTTCCCTTTTCGGGAAAATGACCCATACGTACTTGAGCTAAGAGCGGTAAGAATGCAATCGTATTGTGGTACACGGCCTTAACAGGCACGACTGTAGGAGTGATGTCAGACAACACGACTGCAGTGGCCTACGTCAGGAGGCACACACTCAGCGGCGCTGATGACGGAGACATCCCAACTGTTCTCACTGTGCTCCCAACACGACATCACTCTTCAACCGAGGCGTATCGCTGGAAGACTGAATGTGTGGGCGGACGCTCTGTCCAGACAATCGACCACGAACATTACGGATTGGAAGCTGGATCCGTCACTGTGCAAGGCACTATTCTAGAAGTGGGGAACGCCGTTTACGGATTTGTTTGTGACAAGACTCATCCGATAGATACCACACTTCCTACCTTCATTCCCGGACGAAGAAGCTTGGGCAACCGACGCTTTGACGACCACTGGAACGGGATATTCGGTTATGCCTTCCCTCCGTTCTTCCTCATACAGGATGTACTGAACAAGATCCGTACGAGCAACTCGTCACTCATTCTAGTTGCTCCGTAGTGGCCAGGAGCACCGTGGTTCGTGGACCTGTTAGAACTTTCGAAGGAAGAACCAGTACAACTTCTAATCACGGAAAACTTTCTTACCCAAGAGACAGGAGAAATGTCGCATCACCACTGCAACCACATATTCTACACCTTCACGAGTGGAAACTGTGAAGAGAAATCTTTGACGAGCTGAGTTCTCCAGGCAGGTTACGGAGAGAATCCTACAATGCCACAGGAAGTCAACGGTAAAAGACTACGAGTCCAAATGGAAGAAATGCACGGGTGGTGTACCACTAAGAGGATGGACCCTTGCAACCCCTCTGAGAGTAACGTGGCAGAATTTCTGGAGATGCTATACGAAAGTGGGCATGCACTGACGTCGATCAAGGACCACACATCAGCGATTAATTCGGTGATTTCACTCCGCAGCAATAGACCAGTAGTGAACAGCACATTAATTTCAAGATCGATACTCGCTTTCGAAAATGGGAGACCAAAGGTCAGGAAATTGTTTCCTAGATGAAACCTACCACTGGTACTTATAAGCCTCTCAGGACCACCCTCTGAACCTCTAGGAACAGCCTCGGTTATTCACCTGACTCAGAAAGCTATCTTTTTAGTAGCCCTTGGAACTGCTGCTCGCCAGAGTGACTGGCGTCATTCTCTAGAGAAGAGAAACACTTTAGGTTCACACGGGACTTCTCCACAGTGACTCTTACTTTCCCGGCGCATTTCAGGGCAAAAAAAACTCTAGGCCGGACACTGCACCGCAGCCTATCAGACTCAGAGCACTGACTCCATTAGTACAGAGAGGAGATGAGGAAAGACTCCAGTGTCCTATTAGGGCACTCTGATGCTACCTTAAAA
>JAHWFP010206153.1:0-23876 GCA_023313725.1 Lithobius niger | reverse complement strand
TCAATAATGTTCTAAGATTCTAACCAAAATGTGACGGTTTATAGAATCATTAAACATTCTTAATCACCGTGGAAAGCAAAGTAGAAGTAATTTTTTTAATGTCCGGTTAAAGGCGCCTCTTCACCCTTTCGATAGCGTTGCCCATATTCTAAACACACCATCCACGTTCCAGATTCTCCGTTATCCAATAGGCTGATGTGGGTCACGTGATCTCGGTTTCAGTTATGAAAGTCGCGGCGCTGCTGCGAATAGTGTTGTTTCATTTTTAATTTACCGCTATGACTCTACGGTGCTGCATATAGGAGTTGAGAAGGTGAAAAGGCGCCTTTAACCCCTGTTTTAATCATAACGTAAGCAAGAAGACGAAACGGTCCAAACGACGAAATGCGAACTTTGAAGGTTGTGGTAGTGTTCCCTCTAACGCTAGTTTCATTTTCCAATAAAAAAAAAAATTGTATCCTTTTTGTTTGAGTCGTAGTAACGAATTACCTGCGGGCGCCGTTTTGTCCGTATTTTACCTCCGTTTCAACGACTTCCGTTGTTTTGTTGCTGTACTTTAAATAATGAAACAATTTTGAGGAATAAATAAAGAGGACAAAATTATCCATCATTGTGGACTCAAATATGACCAAAAGAGCTGCAACCTAAGCGGAAAAAATATTCCGTGTTTCATTTTGAGTTCGCGGAATTATTCTCCATTCAGTCCTCATTTTACTCGGAAGTCCCTGAAAGATGGCTTTTTTTGTGTGTTCTTTAATACACGTTTATCATGGATGAATAGATTTTTGGAGTGGGCATACGCAGATCCATTCGGAAATAGACGGTAACCATTTTGTTCCGGCATTTTCTCAATGTTGATTGGCCCCAAGAACCTCTGCGCATGCATGACCGCTCTGACAACTTTAAAGGGGTCCGATTTTTCTAATCGATTACCGCGTTAGGCTTATTTTTTTTTTTAGCTTCTGTTACTCCCCCCCCCCCCAAAAAAAAAAGTACCCTGGGACCTAGTTGTTTTTTATTTTTGATGGACGAGAGCAAAAAAGAACAATAATACGAAAACTGCCGTCGTTCATTTCCAAATCGCCGAACTGGTAAATTCTAAATCGACGTCTGGTACAACAACAACAGGGCGGACGTATACCTGAACCATAAGTTACGCCAAAAATTCAATAGTATTCACAAGATTCGTGAACACAACAGCGAAATTAAGTAGGGGACTGGTCATTATTTATGGCCTGGGGGGGGGGGGGGGGGCATAAAGTAAAAGAAAATATTTCCCCCAAATTTTCGGAGCCCCCCCCCCCTTCGAGACCCTGAAAGACATCTTGATTCTCCCCACTCAAGTCCCAAATTAATGTTATTCCCCTCCCCCCTCCAAAAAAATGTGCTTTCCGTATACCTAAAGAGACTGTCTGTAGATGATTCTTGTAGCCAAGATTATAGTGCTATAGCCAAATTAAGTAAGTACCTCTCCACACCGACAGTTAGTACCATTAGTTGTAAGGAAAAGTGTCTCATTTTTAACGAAAAGACATGTTGGGTTAAAATGATCTACGAAATGTTCCTTACACCCATCTGTTGTTGACATTCATAGAATAAGTATGATGAACACACTGTTTGCTTGTATAAACCATATCCATAACATATTTAGCACCTGAAAGACAAGAAGCCAAGAAACCAGATGCCAAGTTTTTCTACAAAGTCCTTTATAAAAACAAGTTCCCCAGAAGCTGAGGCGTTTTTAGAAATTTTAACTGCTGAAAGTGCCATTTTTGAGGTCCAAAAATGACTTTTTCTTCCAGTTGGTCAGTACGTTTTCGGCCCCCCGGCGATAAATAATGACCGAATTCTCGATAATTCTCGAATTTTCTGATAGCTTGTTGGTAGGTAAAATTATGACGAAAAACTATTAAGACAGTTGCAAAAATTATTAAAACATAGGCTACTCTACGATTGCATAACTGATGCCGATGTTCCAAGCTCATTTTGGACCAGTATACATTTTTTTGTAAACACCTTTTTTTTTTAATTGGGGGAGGGGGGTCGGAAAAATAGTGCGGCCTGGATGTTCCATTGAAAATGTTGCGGTTTGCCCTATTTTTCCGGTGTTTCCCTCCCCCCCCCCCCACTCCCTCCCCATTGACGGGGGTGGGGGAGGGTGCTGTGATAATGTCCTAATCATCAACTAATATTTACAACGTTTCGGAGAGATTTATCTGTAATCACAAGATTCGGCAAAGACCAACGTCACTTACAAACAATTCACCGAAATTTATCAAGACTCCTTCCGTCGACCAAAACAAGGGTGACGATGACTCGGCAGCAACCGATGACGAGAGAGAAAACTTTGAAATAATGTTGCAAAGCAAAAAAACAAAATGTCTTTGACGTTAAAAAAAATACCCAGAAAGATAAATCGCAACAGTGATGAATCCAACGTAAACAACTTTTACTTCTATCCCCCCTTCACTTAATGAAAAAAAATGAGGAAAATAACAGAAAAATATTACAATTCTTGAAAGACGGAATGGGGCTAAAGAAAAATCTCATCCAACACGTGAAAAAAGTCTCGCTTCGCAAGGTTGAGCCGTGCTGGCAGCAGAGCACCCCAAGTATATTGCATCCCCTGTTCCCACCCCTCTCCCTAACCCCGGCTTTTCCCCAACACAGGTTCCGTCCTCACTGCTTAGCACTTCTTTAAACCAAAACCTTTGTGTAGAAGGTTTTGTGGGCCAGGTTTAAAAATTATCGAACTTGTATTATTTAAACACTGGTTCATAATTGTTATACGTGCACAAATATAAGCCTGATATTGCATTGGCGCCATCTGTAGAAAGGTAAAATACCACTGATGGAGATCCCAAGTCCAACTGAGATTGAAGCTACGGCCTCAATCCAGCGAGGACTGCAGCCTCAATCTCAGTTGGCCTTGGTAGACCCTAGAAAAAAAGTGATGAAATATTAAAGATATATATATTAAAAGGATTTAGGCCTGTCGCCGAACTAGGCCTATTTTCGTGCACCCTCCGTGATAAAAACTTTCGCAACGTTGCAGGTTAAGAGTGAATGTAGTAAAACTTCTCGCTCGAGGAAAACAATAACCAAATGTAACCTGCTCCAATGTGAATTTAATTTGGATTTTAGACTGCCGCTTGCAATTTTTCAGTCCGTGTGGATCCTATTTGGAACACCCTTGATGCCAACACCGATCTGCCCAGTCAGTCACGGGTTTCCGTGGGCTATATACTTAAAAACGAAGATGTAAGCGTTTTTCTAAGGCGTCCACTACCTTGATCTCTTAAAAGCAGGAAAATTAATGAAGAAAATACTTGCTCCTATTAAATTTGTGGGAACGGTGTCAGCGGCTCACCGCCCTTCCGTATCTCTTCCACATTGATGGTGGAATAAACTGAAAGTTTATTATTATTATTATTATCTAAGGAGTTTTCAGGTACAAGGACATTTGACTGCAAGATTACACAAGAGTTTACTGGACTTCAATAGTATTTTGGAGCATTTTAACCTGGATTTACTGCCGATTTTAGATTGCGATTTTAGATTTCCGCAAATTTTATCCGATTTTTATTTCAGAAAAAATATTTTTGGGCACATTTTGGAGGATTTTCCGTGAATATTCTTAAAGGGGATAGCCTCCTCCTACATGTTGGCTTTCCTGTAAGACTTAGTTTGCAGTATTAAAGTTCAAAGGTGTATAAATGTTGCAAACTCTTGTTGTTCTGCTTCATTCACTCAAATTTGTGCAAATGTTGTAAAGGTGTATACGTGTGGGATGAACGAAAATAGTGATAAGTCCTTTACGATTTCGTGGGATTTTAAAAGATTCTTAAGATTTCGTGACATTTCGGCTTAAACCCGACGACTCGGAAAAAAAAAATAAAAGTCTCACATTAAAGTGAAGAAGTGGTTTTGGATGAAAGTAATATGGATTACCAAGTACACCGGATTTTTAAACGACAGTAAATTTCTTAATCAATAAATTCTGCGTAGTAGGGATTCATTCCTGATAATTAGTCCAGTCCAAACTTGCAGTGAGTTTTCTCAAGATTTATTATTCTTTGTAGACAAGTTTCACAGGATCGATCACATTTACTCTAGCAATCTCTCCCTCTCCTGCCATCAGACTAGGAAAGACCTGAACCACTGATCTCCACTATGCCAATTGTGGTAGACCAACTGAGATGCGACGCCATCAACAGTAGCGACGTGACATGCGCACGGGCCGGAGCCAAGCCAGCTATTGAAGTTTTTTATTCGGGAGGGAGGGGGGGGGGGGAGTTGTCGTCAGTCAACAACTGAATGATGGCTGACGATCGCTGAACGATGATGAACTGTCGTGCGTTGGTGGGGAGGGAAGGCAGAAAATCTTTAGGAAAAGGATTACGTGTTTTGAGAAAAACTTCCAAATTTTTAGCTCTTAATTTGTGTTCTTAATCAATGTTCTTAAAGTGTTCGCAGCGTATGTTGAGTCCTGGATGTATTTTATGATCGGCTTCGTCTTCTGAAGGTGGTTGGTTTAATCGGCAGCCGCCATTGTTTTTGTAACTATTTCGGATATCAACAAGGCACTCTGCTACCAAAAAAATACAGTCGATTACTTGTGTTCATTGTGGGACGAACTCAATATAGGCTGAGGATACCGTAATTTTTTACCATTTTGCAGAAAATCTTTTTACAATGCACCATCGAAAGGCGAAAAAATGGTGAAACATCTAAAACATCAAAAGGTATTACTGGATAAAAAAAGCTTCCACAATTCAAAGCAACTTTCTCCAATTTCATTTCTTCTTCTTTGATTTTGGGACCGTGCGCGCGGTGTATTTTGAGTCCTGAAGTATTTTGTGAGCGGCTACGTCTTCCTGGATGGGGTGGCTTTAATCGATGGCCGCCATTGTTTTCGTAACCATCTTGGATATCAACAAGGCACTCTGCTACTGAAAACGTACAATCGATTATCTGTGTTCGTTCTGCGGAGAACTCAAGATAGACCGCGGACACTATAGGGAGATTTTTGTGATCAATTTGCTCTTTTTTTGCCCTTATACACGTAGGGGCTCGTCCCAAAATACGAGTTGGCCGGCAGGTGTAGGGTTTTTCTGCGAGTGTTTTTTGTTGTTTATTTTTCTTTTCTTCCTGCAGGCTACTCGTATTTTGTGACGTGCCCCTGTGATGAAACAGGGCTCGTATACGGGACTCGCGGGAAAACCAGGAAAAGTCAGGGAAAAGGAAAAAGGAAAAGGAAAAAAAAAAAAAAAAGTCAGGGGGAAAGTCAGAGAAAATCCAAAGTAAGCACAAAGTCAGGGAACATTCTGGTAACGGTAGCTCTAAACTCATTGAAAATATATGCAGGTACATAAGCAAATAGCCGGTTCAGCCATACAAGGATTAAGTTGCTTTGGCTGACTTAAGGCTCAAAGAAATTAATATTTTAAAATAAATAAACATGCAAAGTAAAAAAAAATGGTTCTCAGGCCGTCCCGCATCGATTTTTTTGCAAGAAATAAAAACAATTGACGCGGCATTTATTAGTGACTATTCCAAAGTCAACATTAGTCTGATCACTACTGTTGTGTTAATGCTACGTAATCCGCATCCATCTAAAAAGCTTCGCATCAAATTTTTTTTGGGGGTTTCTGAAATCCGATCTATGCTTGCTGTGAATACAAATTTCCGGAAAAATGGCTTTGTAAATGCTGTGTTGAAGCAATATGACCATTTTTTTTTTAAATTCAGTATGAAAACGGCGCTTTTTTTTCACTATAAAATGTGTTAAAAAATATTATTAAAAACTTCATCTGTCGTCAGTTTTCAACTTTCTATGCCCGAGAACCATTTTTTTTAACTTTGCATGGCCTTAAGTTTAGTAGTTAAATTTTGCCGCCAAAGGTCAGGGAAGTGTGCACAATCTGATGAGTGAAAACCTGGAAAAGTCAGTTAAACTCAAACCTAGAATTTTGTACGAACCCTGTTAAATTCTGGACCTTATGGGAAATTTTTGTCGTCAAATTCTTCGGGTCCCCAATTTATGCTTTTATACACTGGAACACCGGGTCGGAGTAGGGGTCTCACCACCCGCAATTAGTTCGTTGGAGTGCCATGTCAGACGGTCGGGGCTACGCTGCAACTGGAACGAGTCCCGGGACAGTCCGGACCTGTACATTTGCCCCGCGTGCGTGGAAGGGGCCAACTCTGCTAAGTAGCTACGCGATTCCGGTTTTCGGAGGTGCTATCTAATATTGAGCTACAGGTTCTCCTGTTCAGTGATGCGTGCGTAGAGCAAGATGCCAGAAAACCGACATGTTGAAAGAGCTCCCTGTCCTATTTGGGGGAGGGGAGGCGAAGGGAGTGGGGAGGTGGGTGCAGGCTGGGAGGCGAGTACGACCGCACAAGCCTTTGTCGGAAACGCTAGCGGCCATGATAGCCCCGGCGAGGCAGAAGAAAAAAGGCTTTTTGCCAACCAAGATGGTCGGTGAGCCTGTTGTATGTCTACTTCCACGCACATGTGATATGAGAGCAAAGCGGCGGCCAAGCAACACGTGACGGGTCAACTTTTGCTTCGAGGTCGTTGTTACCCCTGACCCGAACCTCTGATAAACTCCTTTCAGACGGGTAGGGGCAAACGATACGCGAGAAACCATAAAGTAAAAAAATATATATTTAAGATTCGTTAACGGGACTAGCCTTCTTGCCGCATAAATGCCTTTTTCAGTCAGCGCAAAATATGGTCTCGCGCCTTCAAATGGCGCGGAACGGTTTGTAAACACTTCTTCTTCACCCAAGGCCGGTTAAGATACATGTTGCGGTTTTTGCTTTCCTGCCCCAGAGCTTCGTATCCTAGACTGCCTTGGATTCCAAACAGTCGAAGCAGGTAACCTTGTCCCAGCTACAAACAGCACGAACTTCGAGGAATACACCCCAGGGCGTACAAATGCTTGGTAATCCACAAATAATCCTTAGTATTCCTTGGTAGTCATCTTATTCGGTGGTAATCTTAAGAAATCCGCAGTGTTTCCATTTCCAGGTGATTCGACGTAATTCATCCGAGGTAAGTTAGAAAATCAGTGGTAATCCGGAGGTAATTTATGTAGTAATCTTAGTATAAACGCTTGGTAATCTACGAATAATCCTATTATTCCTTGGTAATCATCGCATTCTGGTGGTCTTTGCTTGGTAATCTTAAGTAATCCGCAGTATTTCCAGGTAATGAGAGGTAACCCAATGTTCAGGGAACTTAGAAAATCCGTGGTAATCCGGAGGGTTATTCATGTAGTAATCCGAGTGCTGGGTTACTACAAGAATAGTTCAGATAAATTCCTTGTAGTAATCCAGTACTCGGAAGTATACCACACAATCTTAGCGTGGCACCCTAGGTAATCTCAGTTAATTTTTCCAGGTGATCCGGTGCTCGTCCACTGGTAATCTTTGGTAATCCACGTTTGCAAGTAGTCCGATGCAAATTTTTCAACCCAGTTAGTGTCCACTAGCCCCTCGAATACAGATGAACTAAAAACGGCTTTGCCATTTAGAAAAAAAAAGCATATAGAGCTCGTATCCCCATACACTCACACCTGTGAAGATGCTAAAATAAAAACGGATTAGAGTTCACTCGAACGCAACGAACTATAATTTGAACTCCAATTCCAGGGAACTAGGACTGGTTTTACTCAATGGTTACATCAGAAAGTGAACGTAGTTTGTATTTGAAAAGTTTAATGTTTGTGTTAAAACCTTGTGTTTGTACTTGGTGTCCAGGAGTTATATCGAGGTTGGGGGGGGGGGGGGGTAAAAATGGAATTCAGAATTTCAGTTTCTAGGGGAAAGGGTCGCAAATTCTTCTTTGCCTCTTCTGGGTACGCCTTTGAAATAAACTTTTATGTTAAACCAATGTATTTATGATTGCGTTCTGTTTCGATGACAACAAAATTTGGCTTGGTGTAACTCGCTCATTACAAGTCATGGGAGCGTTGGTTAAAGATTGTGGTGATGACTAACAGATGGATAGGGTATGGATGCCTGTGAACAGGACCCTGCTGGGCAATTGGGGTCAGGGGGATTCCCTTTACAATTGGGGGTAATGGTTAGACGGTAGGTGGGGGTTCAGGGGTTGAATGAGAGGGGACATAACCCCCTACCCCCCTTCAACAATTCCGGACTGCTTGAGTGCCTGAACTGTTTGCATGGGGATCATGGTTGCGTAGTGAATAGACCCGTTTGTTATGTGGTTTTAGCCGACCTGCCGTGGGCTTCTTCGACAAGGATTTTGGTGTGTGAAAAGCATCCGACGTTTGCAAAACAGCCATTGGACGCACAGGGGCTCGTCTCTCCGTCGCTCGCTCGTTGCATGGATACGGACTATAGAACAGCGTCAAGTGACGTCATATTGGCTACAAGAGATACTTGCAAGGGGCACTAGATTGAAATGGTGGGTTAAACAACGGCACTTCTAGTCAAGCCAGTGCTTTGAGAGTGGATTTCGTAGGCTTAAAAAAAACCGTTGTTTTCTCCAATCCCTTATGCTGCTTAGGTTGTAATTGGAAAATAAAGATTCCTTGGCCATACCTCTTACTATTTCGATTGTTCCGCGCGTAAATCGCTTTTGCAACAATTTGTAGGTTTGAAAGAATGATTCAAAACCGTCATGCACGAGGACGAAAAAAAAAACAGGAAAATGAATGCGTTTTCAACGTGACATACGTATGAACTACCGTATTGTTGCAAAACTGCGTAACGCAGGAAAACTAACATGGATTTATTATTGCCACACTAGTAACTCAGAACTGTCAATTACAATGAAATTACCACATTGGATGAAGAGGAAATGGAACTGCGGTGAGAAGCTGAAAACAAACAACCGTCGTAGCACCCGGGGAATACAGTGAACATGGCATATGGCGGCACACTGGCCTTCACTGCAATCCCAGGATGATTGTTTGGGCCAAATGTCACGTGGGTTTTTTTCATGTTGGATTTTGAACGTTGCAACCTCCATCTTGTTTTTTCCTGCGTGACTTCAGTTTTCAACTTTAGTTCAAACTTATGCCCGTAAACGTTGCAAACGCATTTTTCTGCTTTTTTCTCGCGTGCGACGGTTTTGAAACATTCCCTCAAACCTAGCGCGGTTGTGGATTAATCCTATAGAGCATCGGCAAGTGACGTCATATTGGCTACGAGACACCATTTGGAGGTAATAGCTACAAGGTGCACCAGATTAAAATGTAAGGGAAAACAACTGCACTTCTAGTCAAGACAGTGCTTTGAGAGCGGTTTCTTAGGCTTAAAAAAACGTTGTTTTCTCGAACAATAAAAATCGCGCGTTGTAGGATTAAGAAATCCAGTCTAATAGCATTGGCTTCAGTACGACCTTCTTTTTTCCCTCCAGTGCCCCTTGCAGCTAACCCTGTTACTGGCTCCACCATAGAGTTATATACAATAATACTACGTTATGTCACTGCTCTACTCGGGTAGAGATTTTCGGTGTTACTTCGAAAGAAGCGTCGTCACGCTCCCCTGCACTCAACTGACGCTTCAAACTGTCCCTCCGAAGTCAGTGATCGAATACGATGCCTGTCCGCAGTTTTTTTCTTTTTTTTTCTGCAGTATAAAAACTGTATCAGTGATAGTTGACTGATCGGCATCTTAAATTTTGATACCCATAATGTACCATGCCATGGTGTAGCAGTGCATAAATTGTTTCAAATTGAATGCTGCCATTTTAGGGAATACGGTGAACTGTTTCAGTAGTTTAGAATATTGCACTGTGGTATTACAGGAAGCCAATCAAGAAGGTAAGAGCATGCGCCGCAACCAGATCACCGTTTCCTCACCGGCGGCTGTGGGTAAATAGTTGAATAGATCGTATCAGTTGAATAGATCGTATGAAAAACAAATGGAATCTACTTGTGGCGGCCATATTGGACGCCATCTTGAAAGTAACCATGAAAACGTGAAAAAAAAGGAACTTAAGATTTTCTTATTTACTAACCACAAGCAATCCTTTCCTCAAAAAAAAAAAAAAAATCAAACTGGGCGCTTCAATCCAGCCGGAAATCAATTTAAACCCTACTATAACTCACGGCGGTCAGCCGCGTATTCTGTAGTCTGGTTATTGCCCGTGCAACATACTACTTGTGGGCAAGGAAACCCTCCACTGTTAGGGGAAAAATTACTGGCTACAGCTCTGTATAGAAGAAGAAAGTTCGAAAATATTCCATTGCTCGGGCTCCGGGTAAAAGAAACACGAGCCAAGAATCAAACGCAGCCGTTAGCAACTGCCTCCCTGTCAAGCCTGTCAGCACTGATCTCCATTCGTAAACTTGATATGGCGGCATTCTTATTCCGTCAGATGAGCAACGTCATCAGCCTCTCCAGCATACGTGCTAATTGAGCATTTCGTCCAACCTGACAGACGGCTTCCGTGCTCAAATTCATCACGTGCTTCCTACACCTTGTCAGCTCCCGGTCTTGAGATGAAATTTAATTTAATTTGAGAAAACAGAACTAAGTTTAATAACAATTCTCCAACGATTCTTCAGTCTAGTGACGCGCCGATTCGTTTCAAAGTTTCCATATCAATTTGTTTTATCCAATTGTGGACAAAGAAAATATATTTGCATTTACGTGTGTTATATTTCTCTCACAAGTCAATGAAATCAGGAGCATCATGAAAGGCAATGTACGGAGCCCTGAAGAGGACATGCCAAGAATTAAAAATTAGGTTCGTTATCTCGACATAACAAACTTTGTTATCTCGCGATAACAAACTATATTTGTTATCTCGACATAACCAATTCGTTATCTCGATATAACAAATTTCCGTTTCTGCTTCCATTACTACTTCCGTTACTACTTCCCACAAGATCGCAGAAACGGAAATTCGTTATGTCGAGATAACGAACCTAATTTTTAATTCTTGGCATGTCCTATACAGGGCTCCGTAGGAATGTCCATGAGCCATGGCAATATTATACTGCAGGATCCATAATCCTTCGTGATCGCGACTACAAGGCCAGCAGAGATCGCGGCTGATATTTACCTTGCAATAACCATGACGTTTCATCTGTGTGTGTATAATGTACTAATTTTAAATTTCTTGCTAATAATTACCATGAGATCAAAAATGTAAAAGACTAATGCGGTAACAATTATAATTATTTGTGCCAATAGATCACCGAAGAAAAATTCTTAGATACAGCCTAAAAAATTATAAAGTGTGATGTTAAAATACGAAAATCTTGCCGGTTCGTGACGAGACAATTTTTGAAACAGTGCTTTTTCGTCTACTAGACCCAAGGTCAAATGAGGTAGCAGCTGCTTTCCTCGCTGTTGAGGGACGCAGCTACTGTCTCAGTTGGCCTTGTATTACAACGCCGATTGCGCAAAACGGTGCAACGGTTACATGCGCGGTGGCGACCTACGCGTGGCTGTTAAAGGACAAGGATCGAGAAAAATGAAGGTGGGAGGAATGTACCTTTAAGTTCCTTGGAGTCACGTGAAACAACCTAAAATAACTAATTTTCAGCAATTTTAGAGAATTTTAGACATCTAAAAAGCCAATTTGCATAATTTTTTCAGCTGCTATAAATGCCTTGTTTGTATACTTATGTCAAGTTTTAGTACTCTTAACTTCTGGTTCCTGCCCCCCCCCCCCCTTAACCCCCACCTTTGCCCTTTTGGGTTCCCTTCGATTATTATTGTCGTCGATCCATGCTTCATATATAGTTTTGTTCATTTCTTTCTGTTAAGTTTTACTGATCGAACTGATAAATGAACAGTTTACTACAGAGCGATTTACGTGTATTTGAGGATAAAAAAAACTCAAGTCGCAGCAATGAATTTAGGCCAACTCGAAGCGTTTATTTAATTATCTATCATTTGGGCGCTGTGCTCATCTTTTTACGTGCCTTAGTTCAAGAGGAGTAGATGCATACATAACCCCATCGTAGGAATGATCATTCCTAAAAAAAAAAAAGATTATAAGAAATCGTCGTGAATCATGAAGTTCTCTTATAAATTTCCCAAAATCATGAAGTGGGTGGGAATGTCCTTAGTTTCTTGAACGAATGATCCCACAGCAGGGCCGGATTAGGGGGAGGGGGGGGGTGCTTTGGGTGCTGAAGCACTGGTCCACAGGCCGGAAAAGGGGCCTCAAGGGTCCCTCATGGTCACAGAAAAATTAAAATGAGGTACTATTTTAAATTTAAAAAGTGTTTTATTTTCACTGAAAAGTTGTATAAAAAATTCTATTTGTAAACTTTTTTTTGTTTATTTCGTTTTTTTTTTGTGGTAGGGAATGGGGGGAGAAGCACAATAAATCTTAAGCACCAGGTTCTCTACGAGGCATACTACGGCGCCGTTCCAGAAAGGTTTTGGTGGTTTGAGGGGGGGGGGGGGGGTTGCGATGTGTAACAGGCAAAATTTTCCGATTGGATTTCGTTTTTGTCCGATACTCCTGTTTTTCAGAATTGATCCGCCTGTTATTTCCGACGGAGGACCAGGCTCAAAACTCCCCACCTCCACCACCTCCACCCTACCCTGGAGAATTTTAGATTTTCACCCCTGCAAAACTCACGCAATATCCCTACCAACGCCTTCAACAGTCTCGTGGCTCTCGCGAACACTCGCGCGAACATCTCGCAACCACGAACTGGTTTTGGTTTAACCCGATCAAACAAGCAGTATTCCATAGACGGACAGTGGTCGCATCATTCTGGACCCAACCTTTTCCAGACCGACCGCAATCTTGACATCGCTTGGCGGAGGGATCGCAAGCACGTCTCTTTGTGCCTTGCCTGGCTGTAATGCACGAGCTCATATGAGAGGGGAGGCAGATTTCGTCACCTTTTAACCTTTCTTAAAAGCATCCTTGGGAGGAGGGTACTTACGTAGCTCCAGTCACTGCCATACAGTTTTGTTAAGAATGTCCAAGGTTACTTTTTTGTTTGTCGGTGACATCAAAGATCTCTTTGAACATAATGATCGCCTTTGTTGCCTTTACATTATCTTTTGAGTGAGATTAAAAGCTGAAGTAAGCGATGTACTGTTGTTCGCAATCAGAAAGGAGGGCGTGTATTAATAAAGTCTCCCCTTTTCCCAGCTTCATAAGTACGAAAGTATGTTTCGCTGGTGCAAGTTAAAGTGGGACCGCAAGGAACCAAGCCAAGGTAATATCCAAAGTAAGCCTGAATGGATCCCATTGTTTCTGAAGGAAGCTGGCAGTCTCTTACACTACTTATTTCAAGCTTTATTAAAAAAGTTAAGAATTTAGGTTAAATTCCTCGTTTTCAGCGAATTTCTACCAAATCCCTGGTTTTTTTCGTATTTTTTATGTTAAAATGGTATTGTTTATCGTCATTTCCCGAGGGGATATTAACTCTGGGCAAACTGTGTACACCTGGTTACTTGCAAAGGTAGATTACCAAACAGAGAAGAAACCACAAGGTAAAGGGTAAACGAAGCAAGCAGTCTGAATTAAAGACTGGTTAGAACGCCCGGCTAGTAAAGGGGAAGTCCTGGGTTCGAGTCCCAGTCGGGGCAGTTGTCTTTTCTTTCTTTCTTTCTCAGACTAGTGTATTATGTTTCCTCACAAGGCCAGTCTTTAATGCAGACTGCTTGCTTCGTAGATTACCAATGACTACTAAAATTCTTAGCCAGGCAGGGGTGCCCACAGGGGGAAACACGAAGAGTACGTATCTATCTCCTCACTGCCATATTTTTTTGCGGGAAGGGAGGCTGGGTATTAATTCTCCCCCCCCCCCCCCCCAGGCAAGAGACTAGCTAGCCGTAAAAGGAGAAGTTGACATTATTATAAATATCATCAACGATACAGAACCTCGTCAGTTAGCAAGCCATTAAAAGTTAAAATCCCGGTCACCTTCAATTTTGAAATTTCAAATTCTGACTGAAATTAAGTTATAGTTACATTCGGGCACAGTTTTAAAGCAAAACTGTAAAGTTAAAAAATAAAAGTCCGACATAACCTCACTAAAAATTAATGAATTGTAATTGCTTACAGTTCGAAGGTGTATTCTGTCGCACATTTATATTTTCATACTCTTTCAGTTTTTCCTGATTCCCCCCAACTTTAGAACAAGTGGTGTTATTTCATAGCTTGATTGGGGGGGGGGGCCCGCGGCCCCGCCCCCACTCCGTCTAGGCCACGGTCCGTCAAACCATCTCTAGGTTTACCGTTCATGGTTGCCATAGGTACATGCACTAACGAAACACGAGATTACTACAGGAATACAGCATTTGGACTGGCATTTATTTGTATCGCCGATGTCGATCAATACCGACATCAATATGGGTTAACCCTTAAAGCAACATACTGCCTGCCTCACAGCACCCACGCGACGATCACATCCGCGTATTTACCACAGCTAAGGTCAACTGAGACGGTAGCTTCGTTCCTCGCAACGAAAACGTAGCTACTGTCTCAGTTGGCATTGCGCCTAATAGTCCAGCCAGCGTGAACCCATTGATTGTGTCGTCACAAACCGGAATGATTCTCGTATTTTAAAATCACAATTTATAATTTTCTAGGCTGGTGTCTTATAATTTTGCTTCAGTCGGCGATCTATTGGAATAATTAATTTTAATTTTTACCGCATTAGTCTATTAGATTTTAGATCTCATGGTAATTATTAGAAAATTAGTAGATGTATACACACAGAGATGAAACGTCATGATTATTGTACGTGCGCAATGCATCATTTAGTGACGGATCGTTAGTAAATAAAGTTCCATTATATTCAACAGAAAATCTCGTAGACACCACATTTAAAAAAGGATTTTTAGCAAGGGAAAGACTAACGGTAAGGAGATACACCTTTGGGGCCGTACTTGATGTGGAGGATCGAGAAAAATGGCGCTGGGAGGTATATCCCTTTAAATTCCCACTTTGCCGCCCACACACACACACTTCCTTTCTGTGTTGCTTATTTACTAGCACTAGGGCTAATTTGTGCCATAAGTTTGGTCTCTCAAGATAACGGAAGTAATCTCCACGGGGACGTAGCCTACAGGAGTTGAAAAGGTCGTAAACCTTCCCTTTATTCCGTTCAATATAAAACGGGATTTTACGGTTAGTTGAGTTTAGAATTGTTGCTGTTGAAACTGTGGGCACGGCGATTGTTTGTTTATGTAAAGTTCGAGCCTGATTAAAACTAAAGTTTGCTGACAAGTCACTGAAAAAAGTACGATTCAAAGAGTTTAATTTGTGAGAAAGCTTTCTATTCAGAAAACAAGCCGCGCAACGCGTGGAAAAACACTTTAAACGGAAACTTCACTCGTAAAATTCACGCAGGCAATTTCTTCGCCGAGTTAGATAGCAAAACAACACGCAAACGCTCAATATTTTATTTCAAATACAAATTGCTTTTTTTTTTATATAAGTGACGTTTTAATAACTCAATGAGCGTGCAACAGGAAGCATAAATTTAGCAAATTTGAAAGTCGGAATTCTAATTAAAACGCCTATTAAGGACACATTCTCGTGAGAGCTAATTGGTAAGGAACAAAACGTCGTTTGTTGCAAAATGGTTTAAAAAAATTTCAAACTTCGGTGAGCTTGATGTCCCCGAAAGACAAAATACCGCCTATTCGCCCCTTTTAGCAAATTAAAAAGGACAGATAGCCAAGCACGTTTGTATCCGTATGTCTGTAACAAATAGTTAACCCGGACCATTGGACTGTGACTGAGGTTGGCACTAATGACCTAGCTGTCGACGCGCCATTAAGCCTCAAACACGCCCCCCGCCTCCCTTTTATATCAGTAAACTTACTAAATTTGGGCGTGGAACATTGCGTACGTTTTTGAAGTGACTGTAAATTGCGGTCAAAATTGTTGAAAGCACTCCATCGTTATTTTGCTGACAAAACAATGGTATGCACGCAACAATGGGTGCGCGTGCAGCGATTGTTTACTATTTTGCTTTGCGAAGTTTGTTTTTGAGGAACCACATGTGCTTCACGGCGATGAGAGGGACAATTAAGCTGGAGAAATTCAAGTGAAAATCCCAGGAATATTTGACATGCCACAGTCGACATGAGCACGAGATGTCACGGGACCCTTCTCGTCCCGAAAATGCCAGAGTGTGACTTAGGACTGGATCAAACCTGGACTTAAACCGGTTTGAAACAATTCAACACCGCTGAATGGGCTGTGATTGGCTCATACGTCAAAAGTCTCCCTTTCCCATTGGCTAAAAAATAACGAGGGAGATACTCGATGTAACAGTGGTATATCAAGCAATACACACCACATTGTTTGTTTCCTTGTTAAGACTAAGGGCGGTACACCATGCTCTTCTGCTTACCTAAAACAAAACAAACAGTCGCGCATTAAAAAACTAGCATTGTATTCTCACAAGGCCAGTCTTTAATGCGGACTGATTTATTTTTTATTTAAATACAACTTCGAAACAAAGGGTTCAAAAGTTTTAGTGAGTTAATGAGCCAATCCTAGAGCCAATGGCCATAACAGCCCGAGCTCCATTCACATGACCGCTACGAAACAATTCTAAGGGCCGTTCAGAGGGGTTCGCAACTAAAAACTTGGATCCAAAGTGCAATACAGACAGGTCATTAGCACCAACCTCAGTCACAGTGCAGTGGCTCGGGTTATATATTTGTTAAATGGCTGTCTGTCCTTTTAAATATTTACTAAAAGGCCGCATATATAGGCGGGGGTTTAGCTTTTCAGGGACAACCAGCTTCTCGAAGTTTGATTTTTTTTTACCATTTTAAAGAAACACGTTTTGTTCCTAAGGGCTCCCGCGCACTGTGTGGCCAGGCCGTGCGTCCAGTGGTCGTCGCGGCCAATACACACGGCGACATGCCGTGCAGCCACGTCCGTTTTTCATTGATAATTTTCGATCACGTGGTGAAAAATGAACACGGAGCAAGTATGGTCGCCCTGTGGTTGCCTGCTCGCCGCTTTGGATTCCAGTGGCCGCCGCGACTGTCTGGTCGCCGCGGCCAAGTACGCGTATACAGATACCGTAAGCATTCCCATTGGCCGCAACGACCTGTCCTCGCGGCTTGGCTGTTAACCCATTGGCTGTTGTGTGCGCGGAGGCCTTTACCAATTAGCTTTATCTCACGGGGATTTTGTTCTTTAATTGGCCTTTTAATTAGAATTCCGACTTTCAAATTTGCTAAATAAGTTATGTTTCCGGTTACGCGTTCATGGACTTATATAAAAGGCAATTTGTTTTTGAAATAAAATATTGTGCGCTCGCGTGTTGTTTTCCTGCCGAAACATGCAGTGATTCAAAACAATTCAACAATTTTTAACAATTGTTAACATTTTACCATTGTTATCATTTTACCATTTTTTTTTATCATCACCCCTCTCATCTATTATAGGGTATAAAATCCCAGAAAGGGATTACAGCTCTCCATAAAAAAAAATCTTTTCGTCATCTATTTGAGCCCTAGCAAATTAAGATGGTAGTTAAATCCACCAAAACTCTCAGACAGATATCCTGATTTCTGGATTTTGAAGGTTTCGAATTATTTTGTCCAATGCTCTTAATAATTAGATTTTTAAGGTAATGAAGGTCTAGCTGTGAACCGAAATGAAAACAGCAATGGACGCGAATTGGCTTTTTTAAGGTTGCAGAAACCACGAATGTTGCTGTGGTGTTTAGTCCATGCGAAACCTTACTACTGTACTCAGTTTGTTTTTTTTAACGTTTTTACGCTTAAACATGGCTGGGAAGCTAATGATTGGTAAATGCGTATGTAGTATTGCTGCTGGGTAAACAACATCGCAGAAAGCAGTAAAAAAAAACTAATCTTCGTATGATAGGGTGATGGACGGAAAGGCAGCGACTTGATTAAAGAACAATGAAAAATAAAACAACAAAAAATAGTCGAGTGCCCACAGATATCCAATTTCGGGATAACAATTTCCGCCTTAATAATTTTCATTTTACAGTTAATAACGGAAAAGCCACCGATTCGTTGGTGCGAGTGCTCATGAGAACCAAGCTATTAAAAATGGATTCCAGACCAATAGTTGTGCACTTGTATAATAGACAATAAATCCTAGGGTAAAGAGAGACGACGATTGACATTAAAGACAAGCCAAATTATACACTCGATCGAACACAGGACAGCCTGCATATTAGGCCGGGCGCTCTACCAACTACTCTATCGGGGTGGATCCTCTACAGAGGTCTAATATGGGGGATGTGGTGGGTTCAAGGCCCTGATGTGGCAGATAATCTGCTGACTGCCTGCTTCGTTAGAGTAACCGGCGTTTTAAGTACTGCTATACAAAAGAAAGATTCAAAAACCTTTATAAACGCAATTTAAATAAAGATGCTGAAATTTTGTTAGGCTGCTAAAAGTTAATTAAATGAATTCCCCCCAAGACCGCGCGCGTGGGTTTTTTCCTTAGCGCATGAAACTTTTTTTTAAAGCTACAGTCTATGAAAATTATTCCGATCACGCATCATTGCTTTCACAGATCACTTCCTAGAGCCAATGACCATATCAGCCAGAGCTCCATTCACATCCTAGAGCCAATGGCCATATCAGCCCGAGCTCCATTTACATGACCACCACGAAACAATTCTAAGGGCCGTTCAGAGGGGTTCGCAACTAAAAACTTGGATCCAAAGTGCAACATCTGAACGTGGCAAAACAAAATTTAGGCTACTAGAGTTTTATAAAGTTTGGTTTCGGTAAAAAAAAAAATAGCCATCGCTTGCATCGGAAAAATCACTAATTAAAAAAAGAAAAAAAACATCGCACGCTCTTGTCAGTATTTTGTTATTACCACTCCTTAATACCAATAATTAGCTTTTAGTGGTCTTAGGAATTAAGAATAATCTGCAAAGAATTTTAACTTTACAAAAATAAGTCAGCTCGGCTTATTGCTAAAGTACCGAGCAGGGAGCGCAACTGTCCTTGCTTAAACCACTAAATATTCTACGACTTGACATTGATTTAAATATGCTGTATGGTAAAAAATTTTAAAAGAAAAATGCGAGGTAACGCATAATTAAATTAAATTTAATTTGTTTAAAACGTACGAGTTTGTCTTTGTTAATATTTTGGACTTTATATAAGCAGATAAACAAATCACCATTCTTGCCAGTTACTGTTTTTTCTTCCTAGCCTGCAATTATTATTAAATGATGGATATGTTGGTGTAATTTTTGATCGACTTCAAAAAAGCTTTAAACACAATTAATACAAATTTATTAACGAAAAAATAATGGAATCTTGCTGTCTTGCTAGCAAGTTATTTGAAAAACGAGTTTAAACTGAAAATCATAAAGGTGGTATAGGTAGTCTTAATGAGTGACGATGGTATCCCTCAGGGTTCAATCTTAGGACCATTACTTTTGTTAATAATATTGATGAAGGTGACATTCAAACTTTTCCTGATGACATGTTCTTTTCTATTCACACTATAATGGTAATTGTTTTTGTTGCCGTGAGATCAACATTTTAATTTTTATTTATTATTCTTTTTAAAGAAAAGTCTGCTTTCATTTACCTGCGGACGCCATGGTTTTAGGCAACGACTCGCTTTCAATTTCACGGGCAAACCCGTGACATCGCTTTATGCTCCTCTGCCAAGTAGCAACCTCCCCACCACCCATCATCTTCCTCTTTTCTGCATACCAATCCTGGTCTTTGATTAACACCATTTAACGTCGCATTTAGTTTATAGCGCAGGTAAGGGGAGGCCGCACTCCCTCCCGTCTCTCCCGTATTTCAAAACCAACTTGATTATTGCCGCTTACTTACGACGAGTTTCAGCCTTGAATTTGGCGCATGCGTGGAAGGAACAACATGGCGGCCACTTTAACGACGGCTAAAATAATAGGTGTGCGGTCTGCACAGTCTTTCGTTCTTTCTCTCGGTCGTAAATGCCATTACTTCACATTGTGTTTCCACAACGTCTTTACGGCCATTTTTACTTGGAAGCTGGAATTTCGTGGCCCTGTTTTACAACTTTTACATGTAAAGAAAGAGCGTGCTCAGACGATTTACGGTATAACATTTTTGTTGTTTTTTTTTTTTGTTTGTTAAATGGCAAATACAGGGTTTATACTCACATCTGAAAATGAATATCCCTGACTATATCCCCGATTGTCCCCCGACGTATTTCTTCAAATTTCCCTGACCAAAACACTATAGTGTCCGCGGCCTATCTTGAGTTCGCCCCAGAACGAATACAAATAATCGATTGAATGTTTTCGATAGCAGAGCACCTTGTTGATATCCTAGATGGTTACAAAAACAATGGCGGCCGTCGAATAAAGCCGCCCCCTCCAGGAAGATGTAGCCGCTCATAAAATACTGCAGGACTCAAGATACGCTGCACGCACAATAGCACTATTTTTTTAAATTTTCAACTACAGAGTCACCCTGCTCACCCTGCATACCTGCCTGTCATCATAACTACATCTAAAATAGGACACGAAGGTGCGAAACGAGTGGAACTTAACGAGGCCACACGGTTCATTCTAAACACGAAATTCTGAAAATGAAAAAAAAAAAACGGTTAAAAAAAAACAGTTCATTCTAAAAACGAATGTCCCTGCGTATCACCACTTTTGTATTTTTTCCAAGACTTTCCCTGACCGTATTTCACATCCCTGACTATCCAGATCGGTATAAACCCTAAAATAAGATCGGATGTACAATAATTAAATTCCGTTGGGTATACAGCATGGTATACAATAAAAGAAAGAATTTGTGGCTTACCAATTTCAGTTTCATTTCTTGTTACAAGATTCCGTTGTAAGTAAGCGAGGTATGATAACTGGTTTAAATTGTATGCGCGTACATTTAAAACAAATTTTTACCCTAAAAAGAACCCACTCAAAACCGGATTGGCTTCAGTAACCCAGAACGCAAAAACTACTGCCTGTATATGGCGCTCCATTATACTGAATGTTAGACACCGACATTTAGGCCTATTAATGGTGGTTGATATCTTAAAATCAAGCTGTCATTAATAGGCCTAAATGTGAGTGCCTAACATTCAGTAGAATGGAGCCCCATACAAGCAGTTTTTGCATTTAAAGTTGATGAAGCCAGTCCGGGTTTGAGCTTGTTTAATTGGAGCGTAAGCTCCGTTACGAAGACACTCCAATGTACTCCTTAGACCGCGCATCACGCGAAAACCAAAAGGACTATCCAAACCAAACTTTGCACGCAATAGCATGGGAGTCCAGACAAGGTTTATCAAAAGAAAAATACGGAATCGGACATGGGGTTGACGAACCATTTGGGTGACAAAATGGACCAATAGCAAGAGCCAAAATCCAAACAACAACGAGCCGGCGAAGCCTTTTCTATAATTATTGTTAAAGGCATCCGATTGTTAGACGAGTGATTGTTGAAAGATTGATTGTTGTTGTTTATTGTTGACTTCTCTTTTGGCCTCACTATAGCAGGCACGTAAAAAAGCAGATATTGTAAGGCTGGGTCGATCCCGATTACCGATTCAGAATGCCTCATCCATGTAGTTCCTTACCGACATTTGCAATATCGGTAGAAATCGGAATCGGTATACAAAATCCAGAGAGGTCGGTAATAAACCAAATTGAAGATACTTTTATATTACGTCGACCGATTTTGACGTTGGAATACACCATTTTCAACGTTTTTTCACCACCTTTCCAATGGTCCAAACCCCAAGCAGCTGTCTCTTATGGAAAAAACTAAAAGTTAAAGGATGAGTATCCAACATTCACAGAGAGACAAATGCATCAATAACGTTTTTGCGATACTCTCCATCTAAGAAGCTAGCTAGCTACCTTGGCCGTCTTTGCCTGGTGGAACGATATCACTTCTTTCAAAGACCGACCCTTTTTAGCCAAACATCCAAACAGCAAAGAAAGCGGAGCCCGCTCCATTATCTCGACAGCGAAAATGACGACGGCCCTATAACTGGTAGCAATTAGACGGAAAGAAGATGACAGGGAAAACGAGTTGGCGCCATCTATTGGCATTAAATTAAACAAAAATTCAAAAAGGCAAGTGAAAAAAAATCTGTTTAAAATTCATAAAACCGCCTGCTTGAATGAGTTGATTTTGAATTTATTTTAACCTATAATGTTGATTTCTCACTAAATACAATATAATACAGTTTCAACAGCAGAAGCAACCCCTACGCCCCCCCCCCCCAAGAAAATACGAGCAGCAACATTTAGCGATTCTGTACTAGCCGGCTTTTCGAAGACGTGTGACCAAATTATTTGGTGTGGGTTCGAATGTTACGAAATGTGTGACAAGTGTGAGTGAGTAGATGCCTCAAGAGGCCAAAGCCCGTTTCTTGCATAACTATAGAAAGTAGTGTATTGGACGTATTTGTAATAGCACATATTAGAAAGTTATAGATATTGCATCTTACTTCTTCTAAGCGTACGTGCGGTCCTGGTGGTAGCTGGGGCTACTAATACCCCTGACAATGCTTTGTCTCCGAGCTACTTCGAAGGAAAAGTATTATATTGGTATTAGTAGCCGCAGCTACCGCCAGAGCCCCGAGTATGCTTGGAAGAGACATGATTCGACTGATTTCCCCCGCTAGCGCTATCAGGGGTTCTTTATGACGTCATCACTTACATTGTCGACAAAATGGAGCAAAGCGATTGGAAACAACGCGTGTTGCATTGGAGAGATCGTTGCAGCTCATCGCTTGGGTTGTGTCATCGCATTTTGTTTCTTTGTCCATTTGCTTTTGCAGCGCGTCGCTGGATGGCGTTGACGGTGGTTTTGGACTACTGGGGAGTAAGTAGGGGAGCAGCTCACACCGCCTGTGCATCTTGTCACGTTGATTATCCCTCAACAACACGGTCGATTTTGAATTTTCTTTCTGGAAACCACTTCTGGGTGTAACGCTGTCAATGTACAAAATCTGGTTTTAATCGATGCAGTGGTTGTTTCGTGACGCGGATACAATGGGTGCCTTGGAGTCGACTGGAGTGGATTCGCAAACGGGGGCACCGCTCGGCCTTCGCGACCTAGCTTCGCTCTAAAAAAGTGTTTAAAAAAACATGTACTTTAAAATGAGGTATTGACTTTTTTACTTTAGCCTCTCCATTAAAATAAAGTTATTCCTCTTAACATTCTCAATTGGTTTCCAGGCTAATTGCTGACGTGAAAGCACTCAAGAATTTTTTTTAATGGAAATCACGTTATATATTTTAATTGTCACAGTTAATAATAAATTAAAGCTTGTTCCTGTTTTTTTTACCACTATTTCCGTGAAAATGTTCAACTTTTTTATTGTTCACAAAATTGAAAAAATGCATTTTTAAGCCTGATAGCCATTAAATACAACAAATTTAGTACCACATATAAATAGCCCCCCCCCCCCTTCTGCACCCCCCTTAAACAAATTTTTGGCCAGGAACCCTCATTCGTAACGTTTCCTACTACAGCTAGACACGACTGCCTGCATACGGGGCCCCCTGCATACACCGATCTCAGCCGCTCCATAGCATCGTAGTTAACACAGATAGCTGCAGGGCAAACGCCAGGCCAAACCCGCTATGCTTGCACTGCTTGTCAAGACGTAATTACTGATGTTGTAAAAGCTGGTCCGTATCGGTGGATTGCGGGTGAGGGGCCCAGGGCAAAAATCTCTTTCGGGCGGGAGTACATGGGGGGGGGAGAACGTCCGTTTGCTTGTTGTCATAGTGACGGGGGTCTGCTAGGTAGACATTAGCTAGAGTTCCTAGATCAAAGGCGGAAAAATCGCAAACGAAACGACAGGTGCACATTTTTGTTTTAAAACGTGAACAATCCCCTTGTTTAAACAGGACAATCTCTTGCGTTTTTAAATACATTTTTGGGGGAGATACAGGGCCGAAAGTATGGGTGGGGGG